>JAABKJ010075445.1:187464105-187532154 GCA_011634705.1 Andricus grossulariae | reverse complement strand
TGAAACATTTATATTTCTGACATTTGAATTATTCTGATTTTGGTTGAAAATTGATTTTTTTTAGATGAAAAGTCACGTAATTTGTTAAAAATGAGTCTTTTTTGGTAGAAAATTAATCATTTGTTTAAACAAAAATGATCAATTCTGTACGAAAAAATGTAATAGTTTATATTTTAACCAAAAATAATTTTTCATTTTAAATCAGAAACACTTTAATTTAACCAAAAAAGACGATTTTCCAATAGCATTGTTGAATCCTCAAACCAAGACAGATAAACTTTCAACGAAACAGTTGCATTTTCAATAAAAAATCGTATTTTTAATAAAAAAAATGTATTTTTAATGAAAAATTGCATTTTTAATAAAAAATTGTATTTTCAATAAAAAATTGTATTTTTAATAAAAAATTGTATTTTTAATGGAAAATTGTATTTTTAATAAAAAATAGATGTTTAATTTTCTACCAAAAGAGATATGAATTCTGAAGAAAATCCATAAATTTTTAACCATATAGTTAAATTTTCAAGAAAATAACTACATTTTTAACCAAATAGCATTTGCAACCAAAAAGATTAATTTTCAATAAAGAAAACGAATTTCATACAAAAAATTTTAGGTTTTTTACTAATTTTCAACGCGGCAATATTAATTTTGAACAAAAAAAGTTAATTTACAACTAATCAGTTGATTTTTTAACAAAATGGTTAAATTTTCAGGCGAAAAAAATAATTTTTAACAAGAAAAGAAGTTGAATTTTCAACTAAAATTACGAATCTTCAAGCAAGAAAGTGAATTTTTAAGAAATTAGGTCTACTTTCAACCAAGGTGTAGAATTTTCAACCTAAAGAGTTTTATTATTTCATCACAAAAAGATTTTTTTATTTTTAAATAAAAAATAGTTGGATTAATCCTACAAAGACGAATTTTCCACTTAATACATAAATATTCCACCAAATAGTTAAAATTTTCATCAAATTGTTGAATTTTTGACCCAAAAATGCGAATTTTCTACAAAATAATTCAATTTTCAGCAAAAAAAAATTAATTTTTAACCAAAACAGATTAGTACTATTTATACTCATCCACAACCCCTAATTTTGAAGTTGAAAGATTTGGAAGTTTTTTCTACAAAATCCTGAGCATGCGATTCTTGAGAAACGTATAATGAACCCGATTTTTTCATTTGTTTTTATCTCCACTGTTTGTTTGTTTGTTGATTCGAATTCATGAAGTCAGACTTTAAGAACATAAGTATTTTATTCTAAATTTGATTGAATTCTTATAAACAATTTATTTTAAGAAATACACCAGTTTTTTGTCAAAAACCATTATTTTGACCTAAAATCGTAGTGAATTATTACTATAATCGTATTGAATAAAGAAATATTGTCATAAATCGATCATTTATAAGCACTCCATAAAGTTATAATCAAATTTTCAAACTATTAATGCCCTTTGGTAGATTAATACACATTGCAGAAAAGTTATTGGCTGAATGAGAGCATTCAATCAAAATTTGCTTTTTTCGTGGAAAAATTTGAATTTTTCGATTATTTAAACAATTTTCTTAAAAATGCGATTTACAGATAAACTAGTAGCGCCATTCGATTTCACTGAAAAAAGTACATAGAGTTCATGTATTGTATAATATTTGTCTCATTTTGTTCAAAATTTGTTACGTTTACTATGTTATTAAATGCTGAAAATATTGAACAATGCATGAAATCTATATATTTTTTCCATGGAATCGAATGGCACTATTAGATTATCTGAATCGCATTATTGAACAAACTATCCAAACGATCGAAAAATCACATTTTTTCCCGTGAAAAAAAAAACACATTTTGATCAAATTCTCTCATCCCCCCATTACCATTTTAGTTAATAATTTAAAAGATTGTTTATTACTTTATAGATTGTTTATAAATTATCAATTTATGACAAAATTTCATTTCTTCATGGGACCTCCCAGTGGAACTGACGGTAGTGTCTGCATATAAATTAACTCTTAACCTAAAATTTTTTTATTTGACAATGAAAGTGCGGCTCCCCTTCTGTGCGATGATAAGGAAACCCGTAGACCGAGTCCACCGGTCACTCATGTTTTTCACATGGATGATCTTCGATATCAGGTATGAGCAAAATGCATCAAATCTTATCCATCTCGAGTACTCACTCCTGAAGGCCCAGATTAAGAAAGCACAGGGGAAAACTCCCGCAAACAGCTCCTCGAGAAGAAGATGCACGGCATCTTCCACAGAAATATGGAGGATCTGTCGCTACATTTTAAGTCAAGACATTCCCGATAATAACTGCAGAGCGTGTCATGCACATCCCGAGCATCTAGGACACATACTATCTGGTTGTCCAACTCATGCGGGAACGACCTACATCCAAAGGCACAATGCGGCATAATAAAATTTTCGAATAATAAAATTATGAAAAATAAAATTCCCGAATAATCAAATTCCCGAATAATAAATTTCCCAACTAATAAATTTCCTGAATTGAAAAATTTCCGAATAATAAAATTTCCTAGTAATAAAATTGCGAATAATACAATTCCCGAATTATAAAATTCCCGAGTAATCAATTTCCCGAATAATGTAATTTCGAATGATAAACTTCCCGAATTATAAAATACCCGAGTAATAAATTTCCCCAATTGAAAAATTCCCGAATAATAAAATTGCTAATAATAAAATTCCCGAATTATCAAATTCCCGACTAATAAATTTCTGGAATTGAAAAATTCCCGAATAATACAATTTTCGAATAAAATAAAAGTCCTGAGACTGTAAAATTAAAATTCCCGAATAATAAAATTCCCGAATTTAAAATTCCCGAATAATAAAATTGCGAATAATAAAATTCCCGAATAATAAAATTGAAAAATGCCAAAAATAAAATTTCCGACACTGTAAAACTCCCGAATTATAAAATTTCCGAATAATAAAATTGCGAATAATAAAATTCGCGAGTAATAAATTTCATGAATAATAAAATTCCCGAATAATAAAATTTCCGAATAATAAAATTGCGAGTAATAAAATTCCCGAGTAAAAAATTTCCCGAATTGAAAAATTCCCGAATAATAAAATTGCGAATAATAAAATTCTCGAATTATAAAATTCCCGAGTAATAAATTTTCCGAATAATAAAATTGCGAATATTAAAATTCCCGAGTAATAAATTTCCCGAATTGAAAAATTCCTGAATAATAATATTGCTAATAATAAAATTATTGAATTGTGAAATTCTCGAGTAATAAATTTCCGGAATTGGGAAATTGCCGAATAATACAATTTTCGAATAAAATAAAATTCCCGACACTGAAAAATTAAAATTCCCGAATAATAAAATTCCCGAATAATAAAATTCCCGACTAATAAAATTATCGAATTATAAAATTTCCGAATAATAAAATTCCCGAATAATATAATTAAAAAATACCGAAAAAAATATTTCCGACACTGTAAAATTCCCGAGTAATAAAATTTCCGAATAATAAAATTCCCGAATAAAAAAATTCCCGAGTAATAAATTTACCAGATTGAAAAATTCGTGAATAATAAAATTTCCGAATAATAAAATTGCGAATAATAAAATTCCCGAATTATAAAATTCGCGAGTAATAAATTTCCTGAATAATAAGATTTCCGAATAATAAAATGTTCGAATAATAAATTTCCGGAATTGAAAAATTCCTGAATAATAAAATTTTCGAATAATAAAATTATGAAAAATAAAATTCCCGGTTCTGGTTTAAAATTCATCTATTCCAGTTGAGGATTTGTTATTTTAGTTGAAAATCCATCACTTTGATTTAAAATTTGTTGCCTTTTTAATAAAAATTAATTTTTCAGTTCAGGTATTATCAGTTTAATTGAAAATTCATCTGTTGTCGGAAATTATTTTTTCTTGGTGGAAATTAATCTTCTTGGTTCAAAATAAGATTTTTGATTGTAAAGTTAACTATTCTAATTGGAGTTTCGTCGTTTTAGTTGAAAATTCAACAGTTTGGTTGAAAATTAATTTTTTTAAATGTAAATTTAACTCCTCCATTTTAGGTTTGAAAATTGTTCATTTTAGATAAAAAAAAGTCAACTACTCAATTGAAAATGTGTCTCTTTTAGTCCAAATTCAACTATTTTGTCTAAAAGGTATTTTGTTGAAAAATCGTCTTTTTTGGTATAAAATTAATCTTGTTGATTTAAAATTCATCGTTTTGGTTGCAAATTCAAGTAATTCAGTTAAATATTCATCATTTCGATCAAATATTTATCTTTTTGTTTGCTACTGAAACTACTTGGTTGAAAGTTAAACTCTTTTGTTAAAAATTCAACGATTTCAGCTAATGATTGATTATTTTATATGAAAATTTAATTTTTAGATGAAAAATTATTATTTCTATAACAAAAATTAAGCTATATCTATATTTGGTACTATGAAAAATTATGTTTGGGAAAAATTTTAGATACCTGGAAAAAACCTCGAATGGTCAGGGAATTTTTATCCAGGCCTCGAGTAGACACCCTAAAATAACACCAGGAAAAAATATAAGATACCTAAAAATAACTGGAAAGGTCAGGGAATTTTCATCCAGGACTTGAGTAGACACCGTAATATAACACCTGGAAAAAATTTTAAGATACCTGCAAAAAACCTCGAATGGTCAGAAAATTTGTATCCAGGACTTGAGTTTACACCCTGAAATAACGCCTGGACCAATTTTGAGATACCTGAAAAAACCTGGAATTGTAAAGGAATTTTTTTTATCCAGCATTCGAGTAGACACATTGAAATAACACCTGGAAAAATTATGAGAGACCTGAAAAAACCTGGAATGGTCAGGGAATTTCTTTTTAGGGCTTGAGTAGACACCCTGTAAGAACACCTGGAAAAATTATAAGATACCAGGAAAAAACCTAGAATGGTCAGGACATTTTTTTAGGGCTGGAGTAGACACCCTGAAATAACACCTGGAAAAATTATGAGATACCTGGAACAAACCTGGAATGATAAGGGATTTTTTTCAGGATTCAGGTAGTCACCCTGAAATAACACCTGGAAAAATTATGAGATACCTGGAAAAAACCTGGACCGGTGGGAATCGAACCTCACGTCTTCCGATTACCGGTCGGTGTTAAGGCACTCGACCGACAATCGGACGACGTGAGGTTCGATTCCCACCGGAGCGAAGGAGAAAGATCTTTTTACAAAAATTTTTAAGTTTTTATTTTTTTTTTATTTTTTTTTTCTACCAAATGTTTGAATGTTTAACCAGAAGTAATAAAAATTAAAATATTTGATTTCTGAAAGAAGATCCGGAGTGAAGGAGAAAGATCTTTTTTCATAAATTACAAATTTTTAATTCATTTTTTTATTAAAAAAAAAATCTGCTGAATGTTTGAATTTTTAACCAAAAATAACATAAATTTTGAAATTAAAAAATTTTGATATCTGAAAAAAGATCTTTCTCTTTCGCTCCGGTGGGAATCGAACCTCATGTCTTCCGATTACCGGTCTTGTGCTTTAACACCGACCGACAATCGGAAGACGTGAGGTTCAATTCCCACCGAAGCGAAGGAGAAAGATCTTTTTCCAGAAATTAAAAACTTTTAATTTGAAAATTTATATTATTTTGATTTAAAAATTCAAACATTTGGTAGAAAATTCATCCTTTTTAGTTGAAAATTCATTTATTTTGTTAATAATTCATCTTTTTTGTAAAAAATTAACCTTCTTCATTAAAAAATAAACTTTTTGGTTTAAAATTGAACTCCTAAGTTAAATGTTGAAGTATTTTATCGAAAGTTTTTGTTGTTGTTAAAGGTTCGTCATTTGAGTTGAAAATTCATCTTTTTGGTTAAAAAAATTAACTATTTTGCTGAAAATTAATTGCTTTTTTAGTTGAGACTTAATTTTCTTTACAGAAAATTTTTTTGGTTCAAGATGCTTATTTATTTAAAAATGTATCTATTTTGTTGAAAATTCGTTTTTTTTTTGTTTTTTTTAAATCATTTTTTACCGGAAAATATAGGTATTTCATGTCAGGTTGAGATTTTTTTCTTTATAAGTTGAAAATTCAACTATTTGCTAACAAAATTCATGTATTTTTTTTTAAATCGTCTATTTGGGTAGAAAATTAATTTTATTTGTTATAAATTTATCATTTTCGTTAAGTATTCAACTATTTTCTTAAAAATTAATCTTTTTTAGTTGAATTCCACTGGTTGAAAATTCGTCTTTTTCTTTGTTGAAAATTATTTTTTCGAACTGAAAATTGTTGATCATTCAACTATTTTATAAAAAAATGGTATTTTTTCGTTGAATTTAACTGGTTGGTATTTCGTTTTTTTTTAATTAGCTTTTTAACTAAAAATGGAACTATTCCATTTTTTATTGTTAATTTACCTTTTTGAGTTAAAAATTCAACTATTTGGTTGGGAATATTCGGATGAGGGTGGGAAAACATGTTCAAAGAGAAATATAGGATTCAGTATAGTGAGGGGGGGGGGGTCAAATAGGAGAAAACCGTAAGAGGAGTGCAGAAGAGAATGAGGGGTGTGACGGAGTAGGTGGAGAGGGGAGGACTATATTTTTCTATACAGTGAGCATGAAAAAGGGAGAGAAGATGAAGGATTAGCAGAGAATACAAATTGGGATATATGGGATGGAGGAATAGGAATATAATTAGTGGAGGTAGAAAAATAAGTTTAAAGGATGGGATGGGATTCAGGAGAGTGAAGAACAGCATATGTAGAAGAGTAAGGCGAGAGGAGTGCAAGGGAGAAAGAGGCCTATGATAGAGTGGTTGGAGAGGAGAATATTATATTTGTCTGTATAGGGAGTGTGAAGGAAGGGGAGAAGAGGAAGGAAATAGTGCTGAAATAAGTGGTGTATGGGGATAGAAATATACGGATTAGGGATGACAGAATGTATTCGAAAAGAGAGACAGGATTCAAGATGATGAGAGGAACGCTACATAGGAAAAAAGGGCAAGAGGAGTTCAGAAGAAAATAAGGGATGTAAGGGAGTAGATGGAAAGGGGAAGACTATATTTTTCTATACTAAGAATGCAGAGGAGGGATTGAAGAGGAAGACAGAGAGGAGGAAAGATAGAAATATATGGAATTAGAGGAGGGAAATTGTAGTTACGGACAGAGATAAGATCCAATAGAGTGGATAAGTGGCTGTATGGAAAGGAATGTCGAGAGGAGCGCCCGAGAGAAAGAATGACGTGAGGGAGTGGATATAGCGGAAGAGACTTCATTTATTTACAGGGAGTGAAGAGGAGAATATAACAGAAAGGATCATAGGGGAAAGAAAAATAGGGATAGATAACTAAAGAAATGGGCAAGAGAGGTTGCAGAAGATGTGGGAAAACTTGTTGCAAGGGTTATATATAATAGGTTTCAGGAGGGGGAGGTTACATCGGAGAAAACGGCGAAAGGAGTGCAGAAGAGTGGAATAATATGTTTTTCTGGACTAGCAGTATATAGGTGGGATAGAAGAGGAAGCTGCACATGGGGTAGAATGAAGAGTGGCATATACGACAGAGTGGAAATGCGAAAGTTTCAGAAAGGACGATGGAGAAATAGGAATATCGGGAAAATATAGGCGAATGATGAGACATCCAAGCAGTTGAGAAGGCTTTATTGGAGAGAGGAGCATCGAAAAGGGAGAGTGAAATATGGATGAGTGAGGATATATAAGAAGGGGGTAATTTGAGAACCAAAAGGGACGTGGGGGGCACATGGGGAGGGGCTGACTATCTTTTTCATAGAGAGAGGAATATCTGGACACCCTACAAAGTACTTCAACCTTGAACCAAGTAATAAACTTGAATCAGAAATGATAAATTTCCATCAAAATAGTTGAATCCTCAGCAAATACAGATTCATTCGTTAACCAAGGCATTGCATTTGCAACCAAGACAGATTTTTCAGGCGAATTCAATTTAACGCATTATATTTTGCACACTTCAAGAAAAAATATGAAAATTTTGAAACATCGAATGAATTTTCAATAATAAAGTCGAATTAATATCAAAAACATGAAGTGTTTAACCAGGAATAAGAAATTTCTACCAAAAGAGATGAATTTCCAACGAAGAAGGTAAATTTCAATCGAAAATGAAATAGTTAAATTTAAAGTCGAAAAAGGAATTATTACAAAAAACACTAGTTTTCAACAAAAAAGTTCAATTTTCAACCAAATAGATCAACCTCAATGTATATTTTTGGTGTGCACTCGGTGAAATTCATTATCAAAGAAATAACTAAATAAAAATTTGAAAAATTTGTGTGCAGGAGGATCAAAAATAATTGGAAGGGGAGCATGAACATCATATTGATAATGATTATTTGGTGACAGAACATTCGGGACCATGTGTGAAAGAAGCTTAAAATCACAAACCAAACAGTTGAAAAAAAAATTTGAAAATAATGAATTGCCGTCCACTTTTAACTTTATTGCTTAATTAGTCTGCAAGCGTTATTAATTTTTTTCGAGCCAAAGATACTGTATTACCTTTGCAATTTATAGTTAAAGACGTTTCAAATGAATGTTGAACAAACATTTTTGTTGGTTCTATTACCAATAAATCCAGTAGATATGAAAAATTTGGATATCAAGAACCTTTGGCCCTCCACTGAACTGTAAATAACATATGGAAGCAGCCGCTTCATACAAAATCATTATTCCTCTCCGGCATCAGTCTTGAGTTCACAATCGTTATCTCTACTCGTATCTAGAAACAATGAAGGTCGTCACTATATTCTTTGCGTATGTGGCTTTGCTGAATTTTGCAAGTATGTGTGACTAACATAATATCAAAAATTGTTATCAATTCCAATTAATAATTTCACTTTCAAATGTGCGATGTAATATTCAGAATTTAGGCTTTCCAATCAATATTCACATTTGGAGCCACGTTGTCAGATCAAAATCTTGTAGCATATGGAAACTAAAAAAATGATGATTAATGCAATATTTTATTTTATTGATAGATATTTATTTTAAATTTCACTTCCATATGTACCAAATGAAAATCTTTAAATGATATTTGTATTTGACATTTTTTTTTAATCAATAGTTTAATGCAATTCCACGTTACCAGCTTGAAAGCTTGTAGCATTTACGATGTACAGAATCTGATGGATATTAACGAGACTTAGCGACATAGGATTTCGTAGAGTTTCAATGAGAAAAATGTATAAACTGCTTTTAAAATTGTTCCAAGCTGAAATTCTCCAACCCTAATTTGTATTTTCTCAAGAATCATGAGGAAATTATATTTATATTACTTCAAAAATGAATAAACAAAAAAACTTAAGAGATTAAGAGCGATTTCAATTTTCTATTTAAAAATTGAAATTATTTTTCTCTCTAAATCAAAAGGTACAATCACACATAACGCGCGATTAATAATGCTGATATATTTTAAAAAGTGGTGCAACAATATATATATAGAAAACGTCACAATCATTGTTTTCCATGCCAAAGAAGGTGAAACCAATGCTATCCTCCTGGTAAAAAAATTAGAGACAAATACACAGTCTTTCATGCGTGTAACGTCCATACGCATACCAGTTCAAAAAATTATATCCAAAAAGTGGAATTTAAAGTAAACTCTATACGAAATTTCGATAGAATTCCTACAGAATTGAATCAACCCTCTAGAATTCTATTAAACCTTAGTAGTACAAAACTTCTATCAAATTATATGTTTCAGGATCTAGAATATCTCAGTAACATTTTATATATTGGGAAATCGTATACTTTTGTATCAACAGTCACTAAAACTTAAACCAAGGAGCGACTTTCCAGAGTGTAATGGCAAATCCTACTGGAATATCGAGGGAACGAGTTGTCATGCTCGCAAGCTACGACGTAACCGCCGTGTCCAGGGCTGAATTGTACCAGGGTTAAAAAACCCTTGCACATCCCAGCCTGCTGGGACAATTTAATGAAACGCGAAAAACGAAACAAAAAAAATGAGCGTCCTGTTCCGGGTCACTTTTTTAACCCACCGCTCCTTAGGAAGCAGTCCAGGAAGAGCGGTGCGAACTTCTCAAGCCCTTGCGGCTTTGGATTACTGACCCAATCTAGGTGCCCTGAATTAGTCTTTTAATGGATGAGACGCGAATTCCCACGATGCAGATTAATCTGCACTACAGAAAAGGCGACTCGGCGGTTCTTGCCACGAGAAAAAGCGCCAATGGCATGTATAACTGTCAAGGGTATGGATGCGATCTTGGTGCCTGAACTCTGCTTTAGAGCTCTTGCCGTTGTTAAGGTAAGACTAAGGGACAGTAGAGAAGAAAGGCTAAAGGTGCTTATTGCCTCGGCTTATTTCCCTGGCAATGCCAAAGGGGCCCTCGCCTTTCAGAGAGGTGGAGGCTCTAATTCAGTGGGGAACCACAAACATCAATGACAGAGCGAGAGATCTGATTGAATACATAGCAGGCACAGAGCTGGAGATCAATTACTTTTATGTGGCATGCACGGTTTTTGTTTCATTCGTGTAAAATAAAATTCCAATTTAAATAATTTAATTAAAAAAAGTAATTCTTAACGGAAAAAAATAACCAACTAGTTCAACTTTCTACCAAAAAGTTGAAGTTTTAATCAAAGAAGATGAATTTTACACAAAACATTATTGAATTCAACCACAAAGATGAATTTTCAATTACAAAGATTAGCTTTCCATAAGGCAGACCAATTTTCAACAAAATACCTAAACTCTAACCAACAAGAATCTCTAACCAACAAGTAACTTATAAGAAAGTTTTTCAACTTTCAACAAAGTAGGTTAATTTCAACCAATAAAGATGTTCGTTGGGACATTTTTATTAAAGAAGATTAATTTTTCACTAAAAATGACGAATTATATGATATTATAATTATAATATGAATATTATATATATATATATTATTAATTTTTTTTTACTTGTTCTCGGGTTAAAAAGAACCCGGTTTTCCATCATAGCCACGAACTAAGTCAAGTGACTAATGCGAAAATAATATAGATAGTTGAATTAATACGATGTATGAAGTCATTTGCGATAATGTTTCAGGTACAAAATTAGGAGCATAGTGTAGTTTTGAAATTCTTCCTGCAAATTTCGGTTAAGTGGACAAGCAATGCCGATGATGTAGACACTTCCACCTTTTCTTTCTCGCATTACGATGTCCGGTCGATTGGCTCGGATGTAATGATCTGTCTGTATAGTAACATCCCAATATAAAGTGTGGTTTTCGTTTTCTAAAACGGGCATTGAAATGTATCTATGGGAATACATCTATTCTGTTACGAGCCCTAGGTTTAGTGCAGGCTGTTGATGTATATTTTCCGCCATATCATTATGTCTGTGCGTATATTTTCTTCAAGCGATTACGCGACAACCATCAATAATGTGCTCGATGGATTAATTAGTATCTCCACATAATCGGCACCGGTCAACCACGTCTTGATGTAACACGTGTTTGCGATAATTTCTGGTGCTGACAACCCTGTCCTGTATCGTGATAACGTTTACTTCCATTTATGGATACAGGACGCTCTTTCTCAGTCAAATATTGGATGCCTTACTATCCACTGCATGTTGATCTGACGTTTTGGGGTGCTCGCCGTGGATGGCTTTCGGTCTCCATTGCGTTTGTAATTTCTTCATGGTTTCTGCCCTGGTACTCAAGGCCACCTCTGAGGACAAATTCAACGGCATGTAGTCAAGATCAGCTTTACAGATGGTGTTGTAAAGCGTAACATCTCGCTTGCTGTTAAGATAGTCTCGCAACTGTATAACTTGCGACTCACACAGTTTCCATCTTTCCGCAGCCTCTCCGCCAACACCATCGCGTATACTTTGTACGCCACATTGATAAGCCTAATCCCTCTATAATATTCCTGCCTATCACTATCTCCTTTCTTATACTGTGGCAATATTAACCCCCCTCTCCTCCCTCCTGGGAATCTCCCCACCCCATGCTATCTTCACTGACTCCTTCAGCCTCTCCCTAACCTCTTGTGTACTAAACCGCCACGCTTCAGTCTCTACTCCGTCCAGCTCTGCTGCCTTTGACCTTCTTAACTTCCTTATCTGTTACACTATCTCCTCGTCATTCAATTCCTCCCCCTCTACCCGCCACGTTCTTCTACTCCCAACATCGCTCTTCCGTGAATCTGTGCTCTGAAACGTTTCTTTAAAAAACTCCCTCCACTCCCCACTCCATATCTTTTCGCTTATCCGCACTGTACGCTTCCTAAACCTATTTATTATTTTCCACACGTCCCCTCTGTCTGAACACTTTCCATCCCTTTATTCTTCTTCTTTCTAAATACCTTCTTTTGCATACGCCCTTTCACTTTATTTTCAAATCTTCCCATATCTCCTCCACTGAGTACACTTCAAAGCTTACCTTCCCTTACTACTCCTGATACTTCTCTATCACCTCCCTGGTCTAGCTCACCCTCTCTCCCATCGACCCTTCCTCATCTTGCCTTCCACTGCTCTCCGCCCTTATCCGAAACCCTAAAGGCTGATGGTCTTCTACTGCAAATTTCCCGGTCTCGTCCTACGCTTGCATACTCATGACTACATAGTCTATCACCGATACCCCTACCCTGCTTACATATGTGTATTCTCCCTCCTCATCCCTTATTATCACACCATTCGCCACCGCCCAGCCTCTATCCTCCGTCCAGTTCTATAGAATCTCTCACTCCTTATTTATCATCTTATCCTTCGATTTTCTTTCGAAGCTCTCTCCTTCCCTATACAGGCACCTTTTCCTCCCCATTCTGGAATACAATTTGCCTTTCAACACCACCATACCCTCTCCCTCTCCATGAACTTCATCCTCTAATCCATCCCTCACCCCAGTTATAATAGCCCCACTAGCCCTTTCGTTCTTCCTCACTCATATTTCTTCTTTATCCCTGCTACGTTCCAGTACAGCACCTTCACTACTCTTCCATCGTGCTTAGCCCCCACCTCCCTACTTTCTACAAAAGAAATTCCCTTGAAATTCCATTAAAACCTCTTTCTCCTCGCCCCACACCGACATTTTATCATCTAATTCTATTTTACGATAACCTACCTTCGCCGCTCTCCCTTCACTGCTCTCCCTCCTAGCCCTATCGTTTAGCATTCTCTGCACCTGCCTTTCCTTAGTGTCCAAACCGTGATTCTGTCTGGAAACTAGCTAAAATCTGGACAGTCTTCATATATTCAAATTCTTAACGAACTACAAGATAGCGCCATGACTGAGACTAGAGAGCAGAAATGTTTGAATCAAACACGTAGGAAAACTATACGGCGCCAGTGTAGCGCCAGGCTGGTATTGCGTAAATAAGTAGGCTTGAGAAAAACTGTACTGACTTTAGCATGATTCAAGACTGTCAACAAGTTTTTCCACACGGTAACCAATATAGTGACGAAGAACTTGGGAATTGATTAGACTTTATGAATTAAAAAAAAAACAAAGCGCTCGGAGAGTATGAGGGAGCAGATCCATGTCTTCTTTTTTTTAAATACGATGTAGATGCTAAAGTTCCTCGCGTGACAAGCCTTTTTTATAGATTGGGCCAGGTTGTAAAATTATCACTGATTTCTGAATATGTCCGGAAAGCTCTTATTAAAATACTCATAAATTTGTTTTTACTTTGATGTAAATTAATAACCTTTTTCAAGAGTTTTGCTTGTCAGAAAGTTTCGTAATAATAGTATATTTTGCACCAAGGGGCAGAAGAGTGACTTTATTGATGAGTTTATGTTTTCTCTACGAGTCGTAGGCCGTTGAGCCGACCTTAAATGCCACTTTTCAAGGTCACATGTCTGCAACGACCATGCATATTTACTTCACCAAAAATGATTGTGACATATACATATATATTTATTTATATATTATCCTTATCCTTGCATGCGGGGCTCTACACGGATGGGCGTACCCTTTTACCTAGCTGCTCGTGGGAACAACAATGATAACGCCAAACATAGTTGTAGTATGTGCGGTTCAAAACAATCGAATGCGCAGGGCTCCCGAAAAGGTTACATGGCGCGCCTGCATACTGTGTGGTGCGCGAAACACCCAGAGCTCTCGCATATTTCGCATAAACGTCTGCGAAACCGTGCCAAGGAATTCCGAAAAAGGGGTTATATGAGCGAAGCGCCTACACAACCGCAGCCAGAACAAGCCGGCAACAAAGAAAGATAGGCGACACTGAGACCAGCCGTGAGCAGGCATCCAATCGAGGAAGAGCGATGCTACAGGACCCGGAAAAACATCAAAATTCAGGTTTCTCTCAAGCCCAAAGATCTGGCTGAACTGGATGACGAGCTTTGTGGAGATTTTTCCGAAGAACGCGACCACTGGACTATCAATTGTAGTGTGTATAATGCAGTGAGAGCTTTGGCAGATGCAAACCGTAAAACAAAACCGACGGATGATCATAAGACCAAAAGACGAATGCATCAACTCAGCACAAAGATAGGCTGGGCAAGGCAGTACGCTTCCCGAAATAATTTAAATCTTTGTTCACTCTTTAAAATCTATCTAAAATGTTTGTGAAATAATTGAAGTCTTTGTGAAATCTTTGTGAAATCTTTGAGAAATCATTGCGACCTTTGTCAATTCTTTATGAAATCTTTGCAAAATATTTTAAATATTTGGTAATATTTGTAAAATTATTTAAATCTTTGTGAAATATTTTGGAAATCATTAAAAAAATTTTAATCTGCCCGAAATCTTTGCGAAATATTTGAAATCTTTGTGAAATCATTGCGACTTTTGTCAATTCTTTGTGAAATCTTTGGAAATTTTTGCAAAATATTTTAAATATTTGGTAATATTTGTGAAATTATTTAAATCTTTGTGAAATATTTTGGAAATCATTGAAATCATTTAAATCTATCCAAAATCTCTGAAATCTTTGGAAAATAATTGAAATCTTTGTTCACTCTTTAAAATCTATCTAAAATGTTTGTGAAATAATTGAAGTCGATCCGAAATTTTTGTGAAGTCTTTGAGAAATCATTGTGACCTTTGTCAATTCTTTATGAAATCTTTGGAAATCTTTGAAATTTTTTTAATCTATCCGACATCTTTGCGAAATATTTGTGAAATCTTTATGAAATCTTTGAGAAATCACTGCGACTTTGTAAAATCTTTTTGAAATCTTTGGAGATACGTGAGATATTTAAAAAATATATTTGGTAATATTTGTGAAATTTTTTAAACCTTTAAGAAATCATTGATGTCTTTGTGAAGTTTTTTTAATCTATCTAAAATTTTTCAAATTTTTGGGAAATTATTGAAACTTTGTGAAATTTGTTGAATTTTCCTGAAATCTTTGCAAAATATTTGAACTCCTTGAAAAATCATAGAAATCTTTGGAAATATTAAAAATAATATTGAAATATTTGATAATAATAGTTAAATTATTGAAATCTTTGGAAGATCATTAAAGTGTTTGTGAAGTCTTTTAAATCTGTACGAAATCCTTTAATATTTGGGAAATCATTGAAATCTTTGTGCAATCTTTGAAATGTACCTGCAATTTTTCCGAAATCTTTGTGAAATCTGAAATATTTTAAAAATATTTTTAAAATATTGAAATTATTGAAATCTTTGGGAAATCATTAAAGCCTTTGTGAAGTGTTTATGACATTTTTGGAAAATCATTGCAATTTTGTCAAATCTTTGCAAAATATTTGGTAATATTTGTCAAATTATTTAAATCTTTGTGAATTATTTTGGAATTCATTGAAATCTTTGCTCACTCTTTAAAATCTATCTAAAATGTTTGTGAAATAATTGAAGTCTTTGTGAAATCTTTTGAGTCTATCCGAAATCTTTGCGAAATCTCCAGACCTTTAAAAAGACCCTGACGGATCCAGGCCTTTTGAAAAAGTACCCTGGCAGCGCCCGGCCATTTGAAAAAGTACCCTGACAGCGCCCAGCCTTTTGAAAAAGTACCCTGACGGCTCCAGGCCTTTTGAAAAAGTACCCTGACGGCTCCGGCCTTCTAAAAAGGACCCTGACGGCTCCAGGCCTTTAAAAAGTACCCTGACGGCTCCAGGCCTTTTGAAAAAGTACCCTGACGGCTCCGACCTCTTAAAAAGGAGCCTGACGGCTCCAGGCTTTTTAAAAAGTACCCTGGCAGCGCCAAGCCTTTGAAAGAAGTAATCTGGCGCCACCAGGCCTTTTAAAAAGTACCCTGACGGCTCCAGGCCTTTAACAAAACCACCCTGACGGCTCCGGCCTTCTAAAAAGGACCTTGACAGCTCCATGCTTTTTAAAAAGTACCCTGACGGCTCCAGGCCTTTTAAAAAATACCCTGTCGCCGCCAGGCCTTTTGAAAAAGTACCCTGACGGCTCCAGGTCTTTAAAAAGTACCCTAACGGCTCCAGACCTTTAAAAAGACCCTGACGGATCCAGGCCTTTTGAAAAAGTACCCTGACGGCTCCGGCCTTTTGAAAAAGTACCCTGACGGCTCCGGCCTTTTGAAAAAGTACCCTGGCAGCGCCCGGCCTTTTGAAAAAGTACCCTGACAGCGCCGGGCCTTTTGAAAAAGTACCCTGACGGCTCCAGGCTTTTTGAAAAAGTACCCTGACAGCTCAGGCCTTCTAAAAAGGACCTTGACGGCTCCAGGCCTTTTAAAAAGTACCCTGACGGCTCGAGGCCTTTAAAAAGTACCCTGACGGCTTTGGCCTCTTTAAAAGTACCCTGACGGCTCTGCCCTCTTAAAAAGTACCCTGACGGCTCCAGGCTTTTGAAAAAGTACCCTGACGGCTCCAGGCCTTTTAAAAAGCACCCTGGCGCCGCCAGGCCTTTTGAAAAATTACCCTGACGGCTCGAGGCCTTTAAAAAGTACCCTGACGGCTCTGGCCTCTTAAAAAGTACCCTGACGGCTCCGGCCTCTTAAAAAGGACCCTGGCAGCGCCAAGCCTTTTAAAGAAGTATTCTGGCGCCACCAGGCCTTTTAAAAAGTACCTTGACGGCTCCAGGCCTTTAAAAAGTACCCTGACGGATCCAGGCCTTTTGAAAAAGTACCCTGACGGCTCCGGCCTCTTAAAAAGGACCCTGACGGCTCCAGGTTTTTTAAAAAGTACCCTGGCAGCGCCAAGCCTTCAAAAGAAGTATTCTGGCGCCACCAGGCCTTTTAAAAAGTACCCTGACGGATCCAGGCCTTTAACAAAAGTACCCTGGTGCAATTTTTAAGATTAGCACCTGCTCCCGGTGAAATCCTGCGGTTGTCCTTATGACAAACTTTTAACTATATATATACAGGGTGTCCCAGACTCAAGTGTCCGGACTTATATGGCTGTATACAAACAAAAACTAGCTGTGAATTCGATCTCGAGTGTTTCCACTTTATTTGTATTTATATTTATATGGTGCTCATTTCACGAGCAATTTGCTTCCTCATAGAGGACGCATTTGTGGTTTTTTGAATAATAAACAAAATAAAATTTTCATTTCGATCAATTTAAAAATAGAAATTTACAAAAAATACAAAATTACAAAATATTACAAAAAAATGTTTTAAATACAACGACAAATCAGCCAAATCAAATGTTGTATTTAAAATGGTAATTTTTCGAGCTGGGAAAGGGAAGAAGGAAATTCTATTCACCCTATTCCTTTGCCAGCTTTATGCTAAGTTAATTTAAATTAAGAGTTAAGTTTTCAATTTAAAAAATCAACTTTTAACCAAGAAGTTGAATTTTCAAACAAACATCATATTAATTTTGTTATGAAAAACAGTGGAATTCGACGAAAAAAGACGAATTTTTAACAAAAATTCCAAATCAATTTTGAATTTATGTTAATAAAAAAATTTCGCTGTAAAAAGCCGTTTTTTCCAATATTATGCATTACCATAGCTTCCTTACTGTTCAATAAAATTTACTAATATTATAAGTCAATCGATTCGTCTCAAATCAACACATCTTTTGTATTCTCACATCAACTTTAAATTATGAGACTCAGAAAATGTTTACTATAAAAATAGATTTTTAATATAAATGAATACTTTTCATTCTTGTATCAACTTTGAATTAAGTGAGTGAAAAAAATTTTACTATAAAAAACCGTATTTTCAAATATGCATTACCATAGCTTCCTGACTCTTCAATAAAATATATCAATATTATAGGTCAATTGATTCGTCTTGAACCAAGGAATATTTTATGTACGTGTATCAACTTTGAATTATGTTAATGAAAAAAGATTTACTATAAAAAAACGATTTTCAAAATATATAAATTACCATAACTTCCCTACTCTCCAATAAAATGTGTTGGTATTATAGGTCAATCGATTAGTCTCGAACCCATAAATCTTTAATATTGTTGCATCAACTTTAAATTATGTTAATGAAAAAAGTTTTACTATAAAAACCCAATTTTCAAAATATTATTGAATGCAAAAAAAATGCAATGAATATTTTTTAAAATCCTTTGGTCAGTTTCAAGTTATTAGTGGTGAAAATAAGCCCTCCAAATTTCATCAATTTATCTGCAACCGTTTTCAAGTTATCGTGTTCACAAAAATTTGTCATAGGCCCTTCAGTTCTATTCCAAAGGAATAGAAACCGAAACCGAATGGGGGCTCGTCCGGGATATATATAAATATTTTACCTGAATTAGAGATCTTTTGTACTGGACAGTTGTCTCTTTGATCTAAGAAAAATTGAAGAAAAATTGAATAAGTGACTTTGAACCAGTCCAATTAGATTATTACATTTTCAAAAACAAAATTTATTCATTTCTAAAACTGCTGAAATTTAAAAAATTCTTGATCAAAAATTTAAAATAAAAAGATTTCTTCCGACAAATCGATTGATTCAAAGGCGCACTCATTGATGCAGGGGAACAAGCTGATTGAATCAAACAAATGCATCAACCTGGACCTTTTGAGTTCAAAGAAATAATTTTACTTTAATGTTTCAGAATTTTATTTTGTTAAAATAATACATTTAGGGAGTTTGATTCTTTGAATTAATAAAGAAATGTGTCTGGTTCAAATAAGGAATCACTACTTCAGATAAATAGATTCCTGCGACTGAACAATGGGACTCAAGGAACACTGTTGAAAAATGGTAATAACTTCGAAACACCAAAGCATATTAAAATTAATGCCTCAAGCCTATGAAATCGATAAGAGGAACATGCTTTCTAAATTCCATATAAAATTATAATAATCATTCAGATAATTCCATTTTACACAAAATCTAAATAAATTTATTCTCCACTGCTAAAAATGTTTTCAATTTTAATATACATGTATATTAATTCTACAACATGATGGTATATTAAAGTTAATTTACGGTATATGCAAATGACTTTACTCCCATGTGAACTAATTTTCGATCAGATTTTAACAGTGTTAAAAATTAAAAACATGTTGCCTTCTACCAGTTAACAGAAAAGATAATTGATTTTTAAGTCGAAAGTTCAATTACGCTAAATGAACATCAGCTCTCATCTATGATTAACTGTACTCACAATAAATTTCAAACAATTTAAGAACAAGTTACGCTTCAATTACAAAAGCAATTGGATCAATTACCTCAACTGCAAGTAATTGACAAGATTTCAAGAAATAAAAGCACTGTGAGTTTTGAACAACTGCTACACCGACCTGTATATTATATTTAATATAAAATGTACAAACTTGTATATTTTAACTAAAATGAAGATACTGTTTTTTCAAATGTCTTCATATAAAATTGTATGCAGATTTCCTAAAATATAATATAATATATTTTCGAATTTTCTCAAAGAAAACCACATTTCAATTAAAAGAATGAGATCACAATCTTTAAAAATCGAAATAATCACTTTAGCCTTTATATTATCAAATTTTAGTAACTTTTTATAGACTCATACACACGTGTTTTTGAGGCGGTAGCGGGGAAAAACTGGAGGATGAGGACGGTCCGTTTAGGGAGCAATCGACTTATTATTGTTAGTACACACTTTCAATAATATAACCAGACTTTTATACCCAAAAACAAATTAGGCCAAAAACCGCCCAAATCGAATCTCCTCCTTTTCAATTAAGAAAAGTGAAGTAATTATTCAGATTCAAAAAAATTCATTGTTTAAACAATTTATTATAATTATTAATAATATTATATTTAAATAATGCTAGAGAGATGCGTTTTTTTTTAATTTCTGGCTTTTTGTAAAATTTTCATTCGGACTCAAAAGTAATAATGAATTAAAGTTATCCAATTAATTGTTCAAACAATTTATTATCATTGTTAATAATATTCTCTTTGCTTAATTGGTAGAATTTTGCGTTTTTTTCTGAATTTTCAACTGTTTGTCTATTTTTCATTAGGCGTGACTTGATAATTAATTAGATTCAGCAAAAATCATTGTTTAAACAATTTATTATTGTTTATGACTATCTTCATCTATATCGTTGCCTGATAGTTGCGGTTTATCGGCGATTTTTACCTTTCTGTCCTTTTTTTAATTAGTCAGGTAATAATTAATTAAAGTTAAAAAAAAAGTTGTTTAAACAATTTAATATTGTTTATAGCTATCTTTTCTTAGATAAGTGCTAGAAAGTGGCGGTTTTTTCTAAAATCTTTCACTTTGCTTCATCTGCTTAATTACTAACAATTAGTAAATAAACATTAGAGAACACTATATTTTAAACAATCTCTTTCCTTTTTGTGAATAAATTTTTCTGAAATAAAACAGGGGGGGTGCTGATATTACAATATTTGCAATTCCAAGTTTTTCTTTTACGTTTTGCAATAAACTTCTTGTTGTAATAAAAAAAAAAACGATTACAAGTCATTTAAAGACCTAGTCCTGCCACCTATTCCTAATTATTCTATTCTTTGTTTCTGCCTCTTGTGTAAAATAGCTTTTTTTCTTCAGATTAATTTTTTTAGCATTGGAAAAAGAGCAAAAATAATTCTCTTAAAACAACAATACCATTCGAAAAATCATTTTTGTTGTAGTTGACTTATTGTTTGTTCATAAATAAAAAGGCGATGCAAAGTTGAAGATTTTAGAAAAAACCGCCACTTTCTAGCACTTTTCTGAGAAAACCTAGTTATAAACAATATTAAATTGTTCAAACGACATTTTTGTTAACTTTAATTAATTACTACCTCACTAAGTGAAAAAAGGACAGAAAGGTAAATATTGCCGAAAAACCGCAACTATCAGGCACTGATATAGATGAAGATAGTCATAAACAATAATAATTTGTTTAAACAATCTTATTTTCACACGAATAGCCACATCGAGTTGAAAATTTGAGATAATAAATAAGAAGCACTAAGAAACGCGGCTCTGCTCCTAAATTTTTATAATTATGAAAAAAGCAAAAAAAAATTATTTACAAAAAAAAAATCGATGTAGCTATTCGTGTGCAAGTAAGTTTACAAATAAGAAAAGTGTCGGTAAGGTAGGAAGCCGGTCACGTGACCCACACGTCACATGGCCTTAAAAAAGTCAAATTGGGTAACAAAATTACACAAGAAGGTTTAAAAAGAAGTGTTTTTAAAAATAATTTTTTTAAAAACATACTAAAGAAAGTCTATTTGTATAACCTTTTTGTGCAATTTTTTTACACAATTTTACTTTTTAAGTTTATGCGGTTCTTGGTCAGCTCTAATAAATATTGCTCTTATACATTTTATTCTTGTACTATATTTTTATTGGTGAAAAAATAAATTTTCTTATAAAGACACAATTTTGAGTTAAAGAACCAGTAGGAGTTTAATGCATCTTACTCTTTTAAAAGTTGTTCAATTCGCTGCGTTACTTCCATGCTGGTGATACGATTTAAAAATGATGGATCCGTTGCAGTAAAATCCAGTTCTTCATTTACCAAGTCTTCCACATCAATACCGTTCTTTGCAGCAGTGTTGATCAATGCCTCGGTAGAATTCTTAATTGCCAAGCTTAATGGTCCGTTATGTTTTACAATTGCATTTATTGCAAACAATTCTCTTTTTCTGCAAATATTTAAACAAATAATTACTAATATTTCACATTGTAATTTAAAAAGCATCTTGCATCAGATATAATTTACCAGGAAAGAATAAAATGAATGAAAAACGAAATGATGCGTTTGAATCGGACCTTTACATTTAAGGTGCTTCAAACTAGTCGGTTTTTAGAATAATAAAAAATACGGCTACAATGATGAATTTTGATGTGGTATTTTTACCGCATGATCTAAAGGCTTATACATGTACGTCATCAGAGCCCTTTTTTCGAAAAATGGTCATGTTTTTTTTTTACTTAAAAATAGGCTATGTCCTTATTGAAACGGGGGTTGCCTGTTTCCGGGTGCAGAAAATTCAACATATTTTCAATTAACAAAAAAAAAATAGGACCATTTTTTTTAAAAGAGCTCTGGTGACGCGCATTAGCCTTTAGATTATGTGGTAAAAATATCACATCAAACAATTTAGCCTTGTAGCCGTGTTTTGTATTATTCTAAAAACCGACTCGTTTGAAGCACCTTAAGGGGATTCAAGGCGCTGGCTGTACTTTTAGGCCGAAAATTATTCAAATGCATGGGGAAAGTGTAAAAAATGTGAAATTTTGTGCTTTGAAGATTTAACAAGTGAGTCCGCGATTCCCACAATGAAACAATTTTTGGAATTTTTGCAACGTCGAGCTCAATTCGACGAAATAAAATTCACTCAATCGCCATTTAGATTACAATCCAAATCAGAACCGAAGTTAGATGTAAAATACGATAGTAAGCGCGGGCATCAGAATAATAAAAAGTCTCATCCGCAACATGCATATCTCGCAAATTTCAGCAAGTTCCGTTGCTATCACTGTCAAGGTGAGCACAGTAGTTATTCGTGCGAAAATTTCCTAAAACTATCTACTAAAGAACGTACTGACTTCGCGAAAAAATCGTCTCCTTGCTTCAATTGTCTTCACCCCAATCATAAGCTCATCGATTGTCGTGGTGGAGCCTGCAGAAAATGCAGAAAGCGTCACAATACACTGCTGCATACCGACTATGAGAAAACCGAGAATTCCGAAAAAATTAAATGCAAATCTTCGATTCAGAATGTGGACGTTCGGACAGCGGCGCATGATCTGTTATCCACCGCCCTCGTCGATATCTTTGACAGCCAAGGCGAACAGCATACGTGCAGGGTGATGTTAGATAACGGATCTCAATCCAATTTTTTGTCTGAAAAATGGCACGTCTCCTAAAATTAGCGACTAGGCCTGAGGACATCCCAGTAGAAGGCTTAAGGTCCATGTCCACAGATATAAAAGCTTCCGCAACTGCGCGTATACGATCGCGCTTTAACCGGTTCGAAAAGGATTACATTCTTACTCGTACCAGAAGTTTCAAATCATTTACCTGCGATCAACATTGATCGAAAGTCACTGCAAATTCCACCTAATACAAGACTTGCAGACCATGAATTTCATAGACCATCAGAAGTTCATGCGGTACTAGGCGTTAAATTATTCTATAAGATTCTGTGTACAGGTCAAATGAAAATAAAGGGTCACGAAGCCGTTTAACAGAAAACGCATTTAGGTTGAATAGTTGCGAAAAATGTCCATCTGAATTGCACAAAATCACAGCAGGTTACGTGTAATTATTTGCAAACAGAAAATCTGTCTTAATCTGATGAGCTTACACGATTCTGGGATATCGAGCAAGTTCCTATTAAGAAACGCTTATCACAGAAACAGCAGACCTGTGAAGAGCACTTTACTGAAAACGTTGAACCAGACAGCACCGGTCGCTACACTGTAAATTTACGGTTTAACAAAAATAAATATAAAATCGGTGATTCTTATAAAATGGCTTTACGGGGATTTCACGGGCTAGAAAGTGAATTTGCCAAATGTCAGGATATAAAAGACAGCTACTCTAAATTCATGCAGGAATATATACAGCTTAATCACATGTCGGAGACGCTGCTTTGTACAGAAACGCTCCTTTGCCCACTTCTTCGTCCTTCCTGATTATTTCAAGAAAAGGATTTTATCCATTCGCCATTATTTGTGCTATACCCAGAATAATCCTGTTGTAACTAAATATAAGATTCAGCATTCCGCAACCACCTTGGTGGTGTGAGATGTAAAGTCACGGAACAGAAGACTTAAGGTGCATGCCTTGGTGCATGCCTTGGTGCATGTGGATAACCTTTCGTGAACCGATATCAAGGGATCTGAGGTCGTCCTTCATTCATGGAATCACTCCAAATGAATGAAGTACTATCAGGATAGCCAGCATGTTCGTTGCAGATGCCTTCTTTCCAGCTGACAGTTCGAAAGACCAATCTGCCAGGTGAGACTTTTTTATCTGCTTCGGAGAGTATCTTTTGTAGTTGTCACGTCTTGAATGCGGCTCTGTGGCACTTTCACATTTGTATAGATCAGTCTAGCGCTAGGGTATCGTATAGCGTTTGCATCGACCATCTCAGGGTTTCCGTGGATGCCATTAAGTACTCTTTGCTTCAAAGAAACCTTGGCGCATCTTTATAAGTCAAACTCTATTTCAGTTTTCTGAGTGTAGTTTTCGACAATCCCTAAAGCAGAATCAAGTTTCTCTTCATTCTTAGCATATATATTGAAATCATCCACGTTAGATACATTGGATGCATGAGAGATGACAAAGTGTAAGCAATAGAAAAAATTATATGAGGCAAAAGAGGAGTGGGCTCATGGTGTCGCCCTGGAAAACACCTCTCCAACAGAGTATCATGTTAGTTGTCACATGATGTTTTCCAGATGAGATAGTCAATCTGGTTTTTCAAATAGGAAACAATCTCTCTATGCACATCACGATGTGTGGATAAACCGCTAAGCTTTACAACATACAGATAATAAGTCTATAGGAGGTTGAATCGAAAGCTTTCCGGTAATCCATCGAGGCCTTTGATAGAAAGCGCTGGCAGGACACTGCATCTTTGCAGACACATTTATCGATGAGCAGGTTCCTCCGACATCCTGCTACGCCTTTTCTTAAGCCGCATTGTTCTGTTGTTTGGAAGGATCACCGTGCGCCCTCTCAACAACTACTCCGGAATAAGCTCTTCCGACTTGATATATGTGGTGGAAATGCAGGCCTGATGCCGGTGGGTGAGAAGGAAACTTCATTCACCAGAATGTCGTGATACCATCTGGTCCCCCTTAATTCTTCTTTCACCTCCTTGGTAGTGATAGGTGAACCTTCTTTCTCGAGTGTTACGAGGGCATTGTACAGTGTCTTAAAGCTATTTATGTTCTTTGCGCCTTCTTTGAGTGCACGCTGGATCTATATATATATATATATATATATATATATATAATTGGTACGGAATTCCGGTACAACTTTCTAGAAATTTCTGGAAAGGTCAAACAGGTATGACGTTTGGCGTGTTGTCCCTTATATGGCTTCTTCTTCGAGAGACATTAACACAGATAATCATAACGATCGCTCGCTCTAAGAAATTTGAATTCATCCATCCGTAAATTAAATCTAAGTGATACTAAAGTGCTTAAGGTCAACTGACACTTGTAGTACAAAAATTTATCAGAGAAGATAATTATTGCACATATTTAAATTCAAAAAGGTTATAGGGCTCACCGAAAAAGCAAAAGTAGAGTTTTTCATTCTTGGTTGATTCCTTCATGTTTTCAAAGGTATCCTCACACATAGTATCCTCGAAAAATTTTATGATTCTGCTAGGTAGGAATACTGCCAAATGGTTTTCCAGCTCAACCACAATCCTGGTACCGTACTTGGTTTGAACTTCACGAATCTTGGAAACGGTATGCTTCTTCTCTAGGTTAAGGTCAGACAGCGGTTTCGTAGGTATGACCCCATTCATACGGCTCCTTTTATACTCCATTACCCCTACTCTACTTACATTCTACGAAGATCGATTGAAGTTTCCATGAGTTTCGGTGCACACGCAGTAGTATTTTACAGTAGACAGAGCTGCGTAGTGTAGTAATATGTTACGTAAGGTTGTGCAGGACACTTGTACAGTATACGAGGCTGCAAGATACTCTTCCACCGACTACTATAACACGGTTCTGTTCCAAGCTAAATGCTGGTAAAACAGTAAGCGTTTATTCACTGACAGATGATAATGGTTCATATCAATACTAAAATACCACCAATCGATAAGTGGTTACCAGTAACAGATGGCACCGCCGCCATGTCATTCAAATTAAAGAGAAATTAAAAGTTGCTCGTGGGAAATTTAAATTTAAGCAGGGGCGTACCAATTTGAAAGTTTTACTAGAAGCAAAAATAATTTGCTCACCCGTAGTAAAGAGTGAAAATTTGAGGTTAGTTCGCCAGTCGACTCATCCAAAATGAATGTACATTTATTGAATGGATTGCTGTATGAATTATTCACCAAAGAACTTGTATATAAACGAACCGACGAGGCTTTAATTTATGAAGCTGAAAAAAAATTAATTACTGGAGGAATGTGTTGAAACGTGTAGTAGCCGTGAAACATTTAGCATCTCGCGGATTACCATTCAGAGGAAAATAAGCTAGCTAGCCAGTGGGCACCAAAAATTAGGCGACGTCTTTACGACATCGTTACGACATCTTTATGACAACTTTACGACATTCTATGTCCATGTCGTTAAGATGTCTTTACGATATCCAAGGGAGATAGAGTCAATTGTCCAAAACGAGAAGTGCCGAATTTTCTGGAACTACGATTTTCGGACAGCAGTCTGCGTTGCACATTGGAGGCCTGACATTGTTCTCCAAGACTTCGAGAAGCGTACTTTATTCGTGATCTAATTTCCAGCACCTTCCGAATACAACATAACTGCCAAGAAGTAAGAAAACAAGGAAAGGTATCAAGACCGTAAGAGGAAGCTGCAACGACTGTACCCAAAATATGCCACGGCACTTGCGAGATGGATGCAGAGAGCTGTCATCCTTGGGCCGCTTCGTGTCCTCAAAATACTAGAGGGTTTCGCCGGCCTTAATTTTCAGATGACAGTTACACCCAGTGGAACCCTGCGGTGAATGTGAACCTTATTTTTTAAGTGTATTGAAATTCTGGTATGGTATACTTTTTTGAAAACTTTTCTTTCAAACATTGGAAATAATGTTCCATGCATGTAAAATATTCATTCCTTCGAAAGATTATCAAAAGTTTGATAATGTCAATAACAAAACTGTTTATTATTTAACACTTCTGTTATAAATTTTTATTCGTACCATAGCTACCTTCGTAATTCGCATGATCGTGACTCTTTCCAAAATTTGCCAGAAAGTCCCTTGTTTTGGGCGGCACACCTGATGATATTTCTGTAAAAAGACAAAACCGATTCAGGGATTTGTAATGTTAAAAATGTATTACAAACGGTGAAAGCAAAATTCAATTATTTTATTTAGTTCAAGTCAGATAAAACGTAAAATGTGAAATCAAAGTTAAGCAAGTATTTCTAAAAGGTATCCCGGCCTCACAGACTGGTCCCTATATCGCATATTCTTCCCTATGCTCAGTTGAGGTCCCTACCTTATTTTCAAGATTTGGTCTCTAGAGTACCCAACTTCAGTCAATAAGGTACATTTTTCCAAAATAGATTTTAATCAAGACAAGCAATGCTTGAATATCGCGCGCCTAATTTCAAGAGGTTATGATTGGTAGTAATGAAAAATGTCGTCAGAACGTACAGTCAATGTCATATATGCCTTAACAAACGTCTTTCACTTCCTCTTATTTGTTTCAAGTTTAAGCAACAATCAACCTCATTATGATCATTAAAAAATAGTTGACAATTTTGGAATATGAATACATTTTTTTTGAAGAAGAAATGGTAGGCTATTGAAGTAATTTTTTAATCGTACCCTAATTTTTATAATAAAATTAGAGCAATTGAATTTATTTGTAGGATATATTAATCAGGAATTTTTTGAATAATTGATCCTCGAGATAGTATAACCTAACAAAAAATATTTCACATCGGAGTGGGAAGTTCGTTTCTCACTCATTAAATTCCGAAATATGCGTTTAGGTTTATTTCGCGAAATATTTATCTAATTTCATTTTTTCAAATTGTACTTCAACCGCATCACGAAACTGCACATCTTAAGCCATAAAACATCTTCCTATCATTATTTCTTTCTAAGATGACATGTTTGTTGACACGTTTTACCTCAGCGCTATCGTAAAATTTTTTTTAGAACTACAATATACATATCTTTCAATTCGGGAGACCTTAAGCTTTCACGTTTACCTGGCTAAAATTTTCTGCGATTTTTTTTGAACGAGTTGCAAGCGCTCAGAGTGAGGGTCGCGTGCTTTTGACGCCGACTTTTAAGCCAATAATTTTTTTCTTTTTTAAAAATTATATTATTTTCGTAGTGTACATGTTCTAACGTTTACCTGGATCAAAACGAATCATTGTCTTAAAAATATGGAGAAAAATTCAAGTCTTTGTGATTTTGACGTTTGATCCCATTGTGCGAACTGGGAAAATTTGGGTTTGCTCAAACTTTCAGGAAGTCATTTTGGCACCCACTAGAAACGTTTGAACCCTCCCATCCCTCGGAAAAGGAAAGACCAAAAAAATGTTTATATGCCCTAATGAAGATTGATCTTGTGTGTAAAGAGCATCCCTGGCTAAAGTATCGGATAGGAATTCATTCCAAACCAGTCCGAAGTCATCCGAATCATTCCGGAATCTGTATCCGAATCAACCCGAGTTAATTCGAACCAATCCGAAATTTTGTTCGGATACAGATTCCGGAATGATTGGGATTGGTTTGGAAGGAAAACCTATCCGATACTTTCGCCAGGGATATTATGAAACTGGCTATCATGGTTCTATTTTGTCGTTTTCATTAAAAATGTGACATACGGAACCGTCTGGTTTGAAGAAAGTAATAAATTTTTAATAATGTAGCAAGTTTAGAGTGACCAGACGTTCCGATTTGGCGGAACATGCCCCACTTTTTAGGCATGTCCCGCCAAGTCCCGATTTTTCTTAAAGTTTCCCGCTTTTTGACTTAATTCGGCAGTTTTGCATTTTTTTGTCCAAAAGCATTTTTTCGTGCTGTACATTTATCCGTGAACAATAACTTCGTTAATTTTTTCTCACATTTAGATAGGTCAATGACAAAATCGTTTTGTTATTTTTAAAGGGAAAATCATTATCTTAAAAAAATATTTTATCCCGTAAACTGTAAAGTTAGGTGATACGTGAAACTTGATTTCACGTATCAAATTTACCGGTGACTCGCCAAGAGCTTGGCTCGACCACCCAGTAAAAAAAGTTGAATAGATATAACGCGAAAACGAATTCAGGTTAGGTTTGGTGTATTCGATTTGCTGCCATGAATTTGAAAGTCTTAGAAGAAATTGTATCACGGAAAAGTTTAGCAACAAAAAGTTGTAACTTTGTTGTTAAATAACAAATTTCTGTTGAGTGGAAATAAGATATCCGCAGTTATTCATTATACCTGAAAGCCTTACGGTCATTTCTAAAAAAAAACTTCAAAATCCGTTAAGAATTGCACTGTCGGTCGATTTTTGACCAAAAAAAGTTGATTTTTTTCCCACTGTGCGTCGGTCCGATCGATCGGACCGCGGGCCGGCAGATCGCCTGCAGTCGGCAAACATTTTGCTACCTGGGTTACATTATACGTTCAAGAATTATTAAATTGTACGCTTTTTATTCTACAACGTTCATATTCATGAAATAAACCGGTAGTAATATGACGGACACCATGCCCCATGGCATTGGGTACGCTGATCGAAATGCAATACAAACGCATTAACTAAATATCAAATAATGACGTTGTTAAAAAATGGATTTAAGTAATAACATATCTAACCTGATAGTGTGAGCTTCTCACAAAAAAAATACAGACATCAAAATCACATTTCAATTATAATTTAAAAGACATTTCACTCAAAGCCTGACACCGTACCCCAGTTTCTCCTACGAAGGCCTGGGATTAAAATTCTTCACTTTCGTGGCTTTTCAACAGCTTTCATGAAAGTATAGTAGCAGAAAAAACGGACAATATATGACCAATAAATAAATTTCCTGCTAAAGTATTTCCTATTTCGAGCTGAAATTTTGCACACGGTTTCAGCCTAGAAAAATACATATTTTCATGGATTTTGAAGGACGTGCGTGCATTATTGCCAAAATTGAAAAGTAGCTACTTTTGCCGGTTTTTCGTATCATATCTTGATCGCAATCTTCAAAAAACATAATTTCGTCCACTTTAAGAAGTGCGTATTTCTTTGCTGATAAATATTGAGTTCCAATAATACAAGTTTCATTTTAGTTGATATGACAAGACTAGTGACAGACGTGTCAAAGTCAAAACATGATAGAACCTTGTTTTTGAAATACAACATGAAGTTGGCTTAAATCTGAATAGAACGCCTATTTGAAGTCTATCACTCCCAATCAAATATGCCGAACCCTTTATCTCCCAATGATTCCATGCCAAATAAATGTAAAAACTTGCTATTTTTATTTCATGGAAGTACTTTCGGGAATGTATCCGCAATCATTTCTGCAGAAGATAAGTATTTCACTTGGATGTAACACTGGCTTAAGACATTTCGGATATAATGATATCTCACATCTATATGGGGCATAATTTCTCAAGTGTACCCACCTCGAAAATGAAAGTTGTCCGATCGGGCTAAAAATTGGCCCAATCGAAACAGTCACTCAGTTTCCCATTTACCCTTACACTCGCTTTACTGCCTGCATATATTGTTTGTATTGCTTGTAGGTGCCATCCATGTACTCCGTACTCTTTAAGGACTTCCCAAAGTTTACTCTCCAGTCTATTTACTATTGGCCGCTTATTTAATGCGTTCGCCAATGACATGGCTCAGCACTATTTCGTCTATTTTCCTGTTTGACATGATCAATGTTTATTTGCCAGATTCGTCGAATCGGATTTTTTTTTATTTAATGGCGTTTGGCTAGGTAAGGTTTGGTTTCCCGGAAAAGTGGTGAAATTTGCATGGGCTTGTTCTCTCGTGAAAATACAACAGTACATGACACGCAACGGCGGAGGTGCTCGTTAAAAAGCTCCAAGGACCCGCGACTACAGCTACAGGAAACTCGCCTCTTCGCGGGCTTAACTGAACCGACTTGACCCACATAAGCTTGGAAGAGCTCTTCTTTCACCTAAGATTGTTTTTCTATTTTTCGACCTTGAAACCGATTCAAAAGTAAAATCCGAAAAGAGTATATTTGCGACAATTGAGATTTGAAAAAATTGATTGTTCGAGGTAAGCGGATTTCAGACGTCGATCGCGCTTATTCAAAACCGTAGTGCATATATATTCACCAGGATGGCCGCAAAAAATCATGTTCAAAATTCCCTGATTTTTCCCTTGACACATTTTTTTATATAGAATATTTTATAAATGGAATGAACAATTTTTAATTTATATTTATAAATGTTTAATTTATTATTCTCAGGGCCGATAAAAACCTATTTTTCTTTAAAAATGTTCAAAAGTGATTAAAAGTGATTAATATGCATTAATAATGTCACTCATGATCTCTTGAATTTAAAAGAATTCAAAAGAATTCTATACATGAGGTTTCAAAATAATTACAAGTTTAATAGAAAATAATTCCAACAAATAGGAAAATATTCCATCTATTTCAGTAAATTAGAGTGAATTTAGAGGAATTTAAGGAAAATGAGAAGAATTCGATGAAATTCATCAAAAGTCAAGTGAATTAAACGCAGTTAAAAAATAAGAAAAAATAAATTTAATTCAGTAAGTTTGATATGAGTTTAGAAAGCTTTAAGGGAATGCAAAAAAATGGGATAAAATCCCTGAGAATTCAAGGTGAGTTTAAAAGACTTCAAGATGAATTCAACAAAAACTAAAACAATTTTTTTCTAAACTACGAGGGCTGTTTGATAAGTCAGTGACTTTTTGAATTTTTTGCGCAGTAACATTAAATGCACCACTGATCCCGTCAACGCCATCTATGAATAGACTACTGTTAAATTTTGAGCAAGCTAAGTCATTTATTCTTTTGAAATTGAAACATTTGAAACTTGAATTATTTTACGTGTTTCAAATATTTAGAACTTGAATTTAGTACTTGAAAGTTTTATTTTTTCTTGTACTTCAATGAAGAAAATAGCGTTCTTTGAAAACTCTAAATTTATCTATTTCATCGTGTAGGAAAAAGAATCTTAATTCACATAATGGTGATAGCACAAGTTTTTAAAACAAAAATTGAAATGTCAAAACCTCGAAAAACCTTAACTATTTTAGGAATGGAGGACAAATTTAAATTGATTAGAAGTTTATATATTATACAGCATTTTGGGTGTTCACTCAAATCCTGAAAAAAATTCCCCGGCAATTCCAGGTTTTTGCTTCAAGGTACGATTTTGTTCAATATATCGAGCCATAGAAGTACATTGAGGAATCCCATTACATAACCGAAAATAGAGCTGTACAAATTACTCGTCTAATATTAGCTATTGCACATTTTGTGATTTTCTTTAATCTTACTGAACAATCGAAATTTTTATCGAATTTTGATGAACAATGGCTCACCTTGTTTATTAGAACGCTTTCTTTAATTCTGTTAATTGAATTTCATTAAAAATATTTTTGTTAGAAACTGTAGACTGTAAAAATTGGGTTATTTAACAAATGCCAAATAAATTATTTTCAATAAAATTCAATGAACAGAATTTTAGAGTATATTTTAATTTAAAAATAAGCAACTGTTTATTAATATCGGGAAATATTTAAGATTGTTTTGTATGGTTAGAATAAAACACAAATTGTACAATAACTATTATTAAACAAATAATGTTGAGCTAAAATGATTTGACGTTTGAGGTTATGTATCGAGAGTCCTTACGTATCGCATAACCTCAAACTACAGAGCAGTACAAATTACAGTTTTTAGAAACTGTAGACTGTGAAAATTGTATCAAGAAAGTTTATTTAAAAATCGGAATATACACCTTTACGATTTCGCGATTATATTATGAATGAAGTTTTTTCTGTCCGTGCAAATATACAAATATGTAAAATGGTACTATTTATATGAAACATAAAACAAATATGTTTATATTTGTGCTTTATGAATTAACACGTAAATTTCTCTTAATAATACAAAAGTGCATATGAATTAAATTAATACGTGTAATCTATAGAAACATTTCACAAATGATTGCAGGACATTCTTAAGTATATTAAGGGGGGAGTATAGTTAATTCGGTCAAAAAAAGCTATTTTTTAATTTTCTTATGCAAATGTACAACATCTCAAGAATTACATATCCAAATTTCAAGCAAATCGGAGCAAAAATAACGGAGATATAGAGTTTTTAAGGATAGCTGCTCTCCTTCGGTGAAAAGTCGATGTTAAATAAGTGAAATTAAAATAAAACAATGTACTTAATAAATTATATCAGTCAATTTCGAACATTGATTTTAGATACATTGAAGTTTCTTTGTGTTTTTTTGTATATTTCCTATTAGGAGAGGTTTACGGTTCCCAGGATAAAAAGAAATTCAAAAATGTAGCAAGCAGGTGGAGAACAATAGAAACCGAATATCGCCTTGCTCTGCCCAGTGGGCACCGGTACATCCTGAAGACGTCCTTAGAATGTACCTCCATGTCATGTGACTTGACGTCTTCGAGACATCCTTTGGATTTTTTCTTGGCTTTAAAAGTTACTCAGAATTTCCTCAAGACGTCCGTCAAAAGAAGTCTATAAGACACTAAGCAAGCCAGAACCAAACCAAGCAGGCTTGGACAAATTTCATGTAAGGAATCTGATTTGTTAGAATTAAGTACGTGAGTCGTGATTGTAACTTGAATACCAATTTGAAAAATCATTTTATAATGTCTGATACAAATGAATCTAATGAAATAATTCTGGCGATCCTGCCGAACAATACGGAAAAACAAAACCCGTTCAGAATCTGATGATATGGGCAGGATTTTCCGATTAACATGTCTATTGCTAGATACGAATGTTGTTCTAAATATATATTGCTGTTCACTTGCCGAAATATATTATTGTTTTCTTTCTATTTACTTCAACTAATGCCCATTTCTTATTAAATTAAGCTTTTATGAATTATCATCTTAGTTATTTTGATTTTTAAATTAAAAAATTAAGGGTGTGAAAAAAGTAACTTTTTAGGTAGTCAGCTTTAAGTTAGTATTAAGGCGGGCGGGAAGCCCCTAAGGAGCTCCCCGGGCGCTCAAGCTATAAAGCCTATTGTTCCACTACTTTTTAGGTATCTTGAAGTTAATTTATTTAGTAAATGTAACTAGTTACAGTTAAAAGTAACGTGACTGTAACTAGTTACTTTTTTCGCTAATTTTTTGTTTAATCGCTAAGTAACGAAATAAAGCATTTCCCGTAAGATAGCCTAAATTCCATTTTCATAATTAGGGAGCGGACTAGATAAGGTATGAACTTGGCTACGAATCTTCTAGAAAAGGACAACCACTGCGAGCCGAGAGGCTTAGCACTGAGTATTCAATGAGTCAGGTAGCCGACTGCCTGAATAAGTACTCAGTACTAAGCCCCTCGGCTCACAGTGGTTGTCCTTTCCTAGACGATTTGTAGCCAAGTTCATACCTTATCTAGTCCGCTCCCCACTCATAACCTACGCTAGTATATTCAAGCGATTATTATGAGCAGATAAGCTCTCGAATCTTATTGTATATATATATATATATAAGTAGATAAACATTGTTGTGGTTGGAAAATACGGCAAACATATAAAAAAACGGCTTAAAACCCCAATATATATGAAATTCAGTGTCATGTAATAGACCATTCTAGTATTTGGGATTTTTCTTACTGTATAATTGAAATTTTACTAAGACAATGTACACGGGTAAGTCGAAAAATGGTTATATTTATTTCTGTGATACAATTATTAAAAGATATGTAGATATGAATCGTTTTTCTATTCACTGTTTGTAAAGTTAGTTACGGTAGAGGTTAGGCTTCATCATTTGAACGTTAAATACTTTAAATGCTCCGTAAAATTATTGAAAAATATGTCTAAGATATGTTTTCGTTTTATAATACTCTAACTTACCAATCTTCTTACTTATAAATAATATATAATAAGTCGTTTAATTAAGTGGCCCATCCCGCCCCAGTCAAGCGCACTACTTTTTTATTTTCGTCTCTAATTCCGCATATACTTTTTTATTCACTTTTACCGTAGCAAACTTATAATTAAAAATGTTTGTAGAATACATATAACGACTTACTTGCAAGCAATAAGATAGCAGATTTTAAATACTGACGTGAAAAAGACAACTATGCTCATCTCGCCCCACCCTAACCTATAGTAAAACTTTTTCGACCACACGGAGAAAAATGGATGTTTAAATGTAGATGTTCAAAGGGTAAGCTTGTACCGCCTAACATGCAGATATTCATGCAAAACATTTACTATCTTTTTAAGATGTTAGGCGTAACAATATTTTTATGATAAGCTGAAACACATTCAGATGTTAAAATCGACCGAGCGCATGCGCATCGCGCATTGGAATTTTACGACTATATTTGACGGCTATATATTTTCGAGATTACAATTATGAAATATTACATTTTTTGAACATTTTCAAAGAATCAAAATTAGCTATCCTTCATTAAAATTGGATAACGACTTTTGCTGTCTTTACTCTACACGATGGAACTATGTAAATTTATGATAAAATATGAGTTTAAGTAACTTAAAATAGATAGAATTTTAAATACAGATTACAGATCATTCGTTCTCAGCTTACTTACTTACATCACAAATAAGTTATCAATTAATTGCTTAAATGCTCAGAAATAAGTAAACTCCTCAAATATTTGAAGCCACTATTTTACACAACCATGTATGTATGCATACATGTAATATATCGGATATTTCGGTTGAACATTTTGGATATTACAGAGTAACATCTCACTTTTTAATGTCTACTACCAACCTTGAACATCTAAATTGCTGTCCTATAGTTAAACATAAAATATGTTAACCCTGAACATCTAGATGTTACGTTTAAACATCCATTTTTCTCGGGGGGGGGGGGGGGGGGGTGGAGAAGAGACAAGGGTTTTCTTGAAATTGTTTACTTTAAAATTATAAGTAATTTTATTTAAATATATGTGAACGATACACTATTTTCTACGTTACTCCTTTGCAGTCTTATAACTACCATGCAAGAACTTCTAGTCTTTTAATTTCTTTTATAATTACCTTCGAAGAGAAATAAATTGCCCCTAGCAAGAAGAGTGGCATTACTTTTAAAAAATCTCCTTTCCTCTATTCTTTTCCTAGGTAATTCTAAATTAGAATTTTTCTTAGAAAGTTCCCCTCTCGTTTTGAGATTCGAGAGAAGAATCTTTGTCCGTGATATTCGTAACGGTATTCCTTTTCCTTTCGCACTAAACTTTGAACGTATTATTCTATTAAAAATTTAAACAACTCGTCGGGCGAGTTCCTTCTCAAATTAGGAGCTTTACGTCCACACGGCATTAATAAATTATACCTCTCTTTAAGTTGGAAACTATTAACGACCGACCGCGAACCGTGGACGGGCCATTATAACTTTAACTTTTTGAGAAAAAGATACCGAGAGAAGAACCACTCACTGGTGCGTCCTTCCTCAGACTGCAATTTGTTTTAGTTCATCGACTAGTGGTAAAATCATTGGGTAGGGACTTTGATGATTTGGAAGTTGAGCGTACGAAAATATGGAATTTGCTAACTAATTTTTTACTGCAATGTTCGCCAAAAATGATTGAACGCTATTCATTGCTGTTGTCAGCAATTGGGCAATTCGAAATCGCATTTTCATGTGACAGGAATTTTCGCAATAGAGTTTTTGCTATAAAATTCTTGTAATAGAATTCGCTGAATTGAATAAATTGATTCTCAGCATTACTTTTATATTTCCTTGCCTTGAATCGGTAATTAGGAAATGTCTTGATAGTTATTTTAATTCAGCATTTTATGCATATTGGTATTCCTTTAGAACGCATGGCAGTGTTTACTATTAGTCAACTAAATTAAATTGTAGTCAAATTGGACGAGAAAAAGCGAGGCAGGAACATTAGACTTGAACCACGAATCGGTAAGCGGATATATGTGCAACAATGCACCTACGTTTATAGCAGAGCCAATTACTGGATTGTGAGTTGTGTGTAAGCGCAACTTTTCTTCCGTTTTCTTCTGTCTTTCTTTCTACATCCTTTCTTCGGCAAATAGCGTAATTCTTATTACTATTTTCTCTACAGGTTACAGTTAATAAATTTTGGCATATGAACAGATTACGCAACGAATTATGCGGTTACGTCACCAGTATCGCGCAGTGCCGCCCACAATAGGCCTCTCTCGGATGGAGGCCATGGTTCAGTTGGGAGTTTCGGACTATTTTCAACTTTCTTCATTCCATTAACAAGTTCACTGCGTGCTCTCTATTCCATGATCCAACAAAGTATAGTCTCGCCACGCGCATCTAAAAAAAGTGAACCAATCAAATGGTCCGTCGTTTGCGCGTGGCGACGCCATACTTTGTTAGATCATGGAATTGGAAGCACGCAGTGAACTTGTCAAGGGAATGAAGAAAGTTGAAAACAGTCCGAAATTGCTGCCCATGGTGTTCAAGTTTAGCGCTTCATAAGGATAAAAAACTATAAAATGGCAAATCTAACTTATTCCAAAATTGATGTGTTGGAAAAGAATTCGGAATTGGACATAGGCTAGAAAAAGGTGTTTCATCATGTAAATTCCCATAACAGTTTTCTTTTTCTAATGATTTTTTAAGCTTTTCAGGAAAGTTCAAATAGTTCACTAATAAATCGGCAAGTCATCGTTACTTTATAATGTTTAGACGATATTATTATAAATTATGGCCAATTAGGACCAGTAATTTTCGGCTGTCGTTTTCCTGTGGTCGCGAAAAAACTACAGGAAAAAAATGACAGGCCTGTCATTTATTTTCGTAAGGATAAGGACGGGTCGTACGATGCCTCGTCACCCTTCTGTGCCCCATTAAAAGCCTTCAGATGTATTAAATATAATTCTTATCAATGCGGAGGAAATGACATTTGTTCGAAATGCTTGCGGTATTTGAAATTAGGAATCGAGTTGTGTGTGCAGGGTACCTCGGCGAGAGTTAGCTACTCTCGCCGACTAATGCTCGTGCGCGCACGCACTGTATATATATCGCCGTTTCAAACAATCGCTCGTTTCTCGGGATTTTAAACTTATCAAAATGTATTTGACAATCGTTATCTATGTAAAATAACCTCCTCGACAACGTGGTCCCATTATTTTTTCGGTACGATCAGTAAATTCTGCGAAACAAGCGGAAAACTTCGGAAAAACAATTTTCGGCGAGAGAAAAGCATTGTAACTGGAAATTAATTTCAGATTCGGGGTTCTCATCCCAAAAATAGGATGTATGAAAAAATGCGTCCATTTCTGATGCAGCCTTAAAAATGTTATTTCAGAGCTTCATTGACTGGACTAAACTCCCCTCCTTGATGCGCAGAGCTCCGTTCTGCGCAAAGGCCTACAGAATTAAAAGGAGCACTTGTGATCACGCGTGCGACATAGAAAAATAAAGGCTCTCTTTTAACTGCAAAAGCAATTAATTTTCATTTTCTTTTATATATCTTTTGCCTTCACACATATATATATATATATATATAATTAAAAACTAAAGGTTAACAACCACCGCAGGGTCCCACTGGGAGCAACTGTCAATATTATCATAATTTCTAATTAATAAATAATACAGTTCAATTTATCTTGTGTACTATTAATTATTTAGATTAAAAATTCCCCAGAATTTTTAACATAACTCAATCGGGATCTGATAGGGTACCGACTTGGCACTGACCCGGCACACCGATAGGGCTAACAAGTCCGGCCCCATTCTGGGCCGTGCGTTTCATCACGGGTCTGATCCGACCTGGCTTCCCGATCTGGGCCCCATTTAGCTAGATCGGACCCTGGTCGGGGCCACGGCAAAATTTCTGCGAGGGTTGCGATACTCGCGCTTCGCGCTCAACAGCTAGGTTACACAGACGATTGCTTTTAAAAAATTGAACCATGTCAACACAATGAAACGGAAAATTTTGTTTCCAAATTTGAAAATGCTCTTACTTTTTGAATTTTGATCAAATCAAAAAATGTTGAGAATAGTTTCGAAATATATTTCATATCTAGTAAAAATTTTGATTGTAATTTTTCAATCTATCCAAAAAATATATATTTTTTTAAATTTCAAAATGTTGAAAAGTATATAACTTTTTGAATTTCAATTGAAATAAAAAATTTCATTAGAATAATTTTCAGTAATCTCTCTCATCTAAAAGAATCTTGGACAAAAATGTCTGAAACTTGAAAAAAAATAAAAATTTTTTTAAAATGCTCTAAAATTTTTAATTTTGGTTGGAAATATCTGGTCAACGAACTTAACCTTCATTTTAGGACCCTTAAAAAGTTTATCAAATGTTGACTCGATTCGACAAATCCTTCAAAAGTTAGCGTGGCTACAACATTCAGGTAACCATGCATACATACATACATACAGGCATACAGACAAACAGACACCGACAAAATTTTATGATTTTCGGAATCTGTGAGTGCCGAAACGTAAAGATCCGTTAAAAACCAAAGATCGAAAATTTGGACGATTACATTACACTCTCATGAATGAGAGTGTAATACTAAATGCGATTTTGATAAATATTATAATTATTCGAAAAAAGTTAGATTCATTCTAATCACTACAGTATCATTTCAATACAAAGGATAAATAAAAAAGTAACCAAATTCGTGATTTAAAATTTCTGATTCAGCCAACCTAAAATATTAAGCAAATGGTGAATTTTCGTCAATTTCATGAGAGACTCATTACAGATATTAAATTCGGAATGAATTTCTCTTCTAAAAATATAGTTTTTTTAAGAGTTTGTAGTTTAGAATACCTGCATTATTATAATATATTTTTTTATTCAATTTTATTCATGTATCGAGACGAGACAAGTCCCAGACGATTGGAGAAACGCGATTATCGTACCCATATACAAAAGGAAGGGAGATAAAACTATTATTTACTCAATAAACTGATTTTAATTGTAAGTATACTAATGATAAATTATAATTATCAAGAATTGAGTACTTGATCATGCCCAGGAGCAATACCAAAAACGATTACCTATTGATAGACAGAGGCGTCAAAATCGTACTCTTGACCAAGTCTAATAAAAATGTTTAATACAGCTAATTGATTAATTTCGTTATATTGTTTTCTGTATGAATACAAAATTGAATATATAAGCTTTATTAAAAATGATAACCTTACTTCATTTTTGGAAACTGATGCAGTTAAAACGCTGTTGAATTTTTTGCTATCTACTGTAGGGCGGTTTCCCCTATGCAATTTTCATGCTTTTCATATTGATTTAATACAAAATGAAAACTCAATCGAAAATTGTTATTATAGTGTGTATAAAGTACTTACTTTCCTGATTCGAATCCATTTTTTCGAATGACCATAGATGCAATATGCTCGGATTCATGCTGCTTCACATGTCATGCACGTTTGATACTCGAAAATGAATGAAAAGTATATCTTACCTGTGTGTTCTCTCATTATATCTCCTCCACGACAGGTGCATAATAACAAAACAGGAACTTAGAATTTTGCAACGTCATATCTCTATTTATCAAAATATGCTAAAGGAAAGACCGATCTAGTAACTTTTTTTTCCTCACCATGTCCCATTTTTTCATTGACAGGCACCACTGTGCACAGGTCTGTGCACAGGTTTTAAATCCGATTCATTTTGAACAACTCATAATACTTTTTGTGCACAATCTAATCTAAATGCACTATAATGGGGAAAATCAGAAACGACAAGTAAACCGATCGCGATGAAGTCAGCGAAAAAGAATAATCCAAATAGCAATGATTAGGCTACAGACTCTAAGTGGCGACACATCCTACCCGATGATAGACCCTAAGTAGCGACACAACCAAACAGACGACAGACCCTGTGACAGTGTCCAACGTCATTGGTAGAGACAACAGAATAAATAGCTATTCTCTTAATTCTCTGTTCTCTACGAATGGCAAAAGTCTACTTGACGCGTGCGCAGAAGTGCTCGGAGCCTTCTTTGGGAGCACGGCCTTACGCAAGTCAGACACATTCCCCTTTCCAACCTTTTGTGGGGGTAGGAGGGAACGCCTACGACTGGTCACAGAAATAATATGTGACCGTCCGCGAAGAAAGAGACCTAATGCGGAAAAAATCGATTTTCATTTTCTTATGCCAATGGATAGTTTCTGAGTTACTCTTCCATTCCCGAAAATCAGAAATTGTTTAAGTTAATTACTTTTCTTGTTATTAAGCTACAAACATAGGCATGATAAGCGTACGCGGAGACTTTTTGTTTTATTCATTTCAACGATTACCATGTCTTCACCGAATATGGTGAGGCTATGAAAATTTGGCCTTGCAATTAAATTTTTCGCACCATACCGCCCCACCCATTTGGTTACAAGCCTTACATATTTATGCTTTCTAACATTCTCCATAGTTTTACCAAAAACTGAATTATTCATTAATTTATAAAAGTTTCTCTCAAACTCATTTACTGATTTTTTCCTACAGACCGTATTTAGATCAAGGTAATCTTTTAACCATGGTTTCTGTTTAAATTGTAATACTCTATAAACTGTAGTTAGCTTCATTTCCAAGAATAAATATTTTTTCAAATTTCTATAATGAACTATATAATTTTACTTTGGTAGCAAATTTGGTACTAATTTTGGAATTGTGCATTTTGAGATAGGAGGTATGAAATGTTCTGTACATAAAGGTAAGTCTTTATGTAAATCATGAAGCTCTTCTGGATATTCTAAATCTATCTCTAAGATGTAACCTTCAGGTGAATCGTCAGGAATATTGAAAAAGTTTCGTTCTTTATCAAAATTTTCAAACCATTTAAAATTTTTGTACGGTAAATATTCACTCGTAGCGGCAGAATATTGGTTATTAATATCAAAGTACATTATGTAAGACTCTGGTTTATTTGGATTGAAATTTAATCCCATAAATCTGTTATTTGCCTTTGCATATCTATTTGAACATTGGGAAACCCCACCTCGAAGACCTTTTTCAATAAATAACAACATCTCAACATCTGTGAATAAATCGAGTTTAATTCCTGTATGTGTTAACATTGCATCAAAAGCAAGTCCCGGTGCTTTGTAGTGGTGTATTGGATCTAAATTGTACGTTGAAAAAAATGTTTTTCTAAAATTTTGAAAAATATCAGCCAAAAGTAAAACATCAGTTTTTAAAGAAAGATCAGAGTATTCACCCATAGTCTTTAAATTAAAAGTTTTCCATACTTTACAAGCATGTTGATAATCTTGGTCTGAAATATTTGAATCCTTCAATTTTGAATATAAAGCCTCTTTTATTGGCAATTGTTTTTCCTGCAGTCTTACCCAACTGTCAATATAATCATAAGGAAAAACACCTTTCCTTGTTAATAAATTAAATTCATCATCATTTGCGCAATATTGTCTCGTAATTTTTTTCTCTTCATTATTTAAATATGATGCCAATTTTTTAAGACTACTAGGCATAAATCTAAAAGACTCAATAAATCGAAGCTTTATATTTGTACCTTCTACTTGTTTTGTAGAAGATATATATTTCTCTTTGTTTATAGGTAATAATTGAATGCTACCTTCAAAACTTGTAGCTAAGTCTTTTATTAAATAAAAACGGCTTTCTATCTGGATCCATCCGGCTTTGAAGCGAACATCGGAAACAGAAAACTGAATTATTTGGCCTACGGAATCTTATACGGCCCTATCTGGAACTTTGTCGCAACTTACATTAGAAGACTGTTTTCATTCAAGTCCGAAGATGATTGCCTATCTGGCTATATCCAGCTTTAAAGCGAACATCGGAAATAGAAAGTCGAATTTTTTGCCCGACGGAATCTTATACGGGCCTATCAGGAACTATGTCGGAACTTCCATTAGAAGAGTGTTTTTGTTAAAGTCTAAAAACGGTATTCTATCTGGCTCTATCCGACTTTGAAGCGAACTTTGGAAACAAAAAATTGAATTATTTTCCCGGCGGAATCTTACGTGGTCCTATCTGGAAATATGTCGGAACTTACATTACACGGAAAAAAAATGGAGAAATAATTGTTATGAAGAGTGCTATAATTATATTATAGATTATTACGGTACTTTTTTTTAATACTGTAAAATAATAACATACTTTTTTTCAAAGAAAAAACTCTTAAATAAAGCTAGTTGCCACGCTATTCGCATCAAAATACCGTAATCAAATTCCAACATAAAATGTTAAATCTTCATTTTCTACCAAAATCCACTTTTATAACTTTTACAACAGTTACAGTGCGATGCCACCATATTAAATCTTTACTTTCCCGGAACATAATAAGTTTTTTCTATGAAAACTGTTTTATTCTTATTCAGCCTCCCCATATTTCGCGAGCAAGTTCTTATTATTTTTGAAAATTAAAAAATAGATTCTCAGCCGCTATCTAAAAACGATTTTCAAAACCCATGAAAATAGAACCGCCAAATTCTTGAATGATTTACTCGGAATTGGTTCACTTTTTCTAGGCAAAACTCATTTCCTTTCAATTTTGCAACTCAATATCTAGGGAGCAAATTTTTATTTTTTGTTCAAACTGAAAATTGCACTTTTATCGTGATCATCAACCGAGCCTATTTCATTTTGAGGTTTCTGTCACTTTGAGATTGTAAACTTCCACTTTTATTTCTCGGAACTGTAAATTTTGTTTAATCATACTTTTTTAGCCTCAATTCAGAAACACTTCAGCTCGGGGGTAATCCTTTGTTTTTAACTTTAAATGGTGATTTCGACCTTACAGAATGTTATTTCGCTCTCCTAAAAAAAACACCGTTTACTTCACTTACCTATGTTTGTAATTTATTATACTATTATACTCAGGGCGGCCTTTAGGGGTGTGGGGGCCCTAGGGCCGGCTAAAATGTAGGGGCCTTTTGTAATTCCTTCCTGGCTTAAAAAAAAAGGTCATCGAATTAAGAGCCGATGCAGAATATATATATATATATATATATATATATAGATTTATATAGATTTAAAGAATTGTTCAAGTTTTTCAAATCATTTGAAATTATTGTAAGGGATTTTGAAAGGCTTACAAGGTTTCAAAAGACTTCTAGAGAAATGAAATGCTGAGTTAATACTAATAATATAATATAATACTATGATAATTTTATTTTTAGAATTAATTCAATTACATTCGAGTGCTGAACGTGTGTTTATTTATGATACATTTATTAGAGAGGTAATTTGGAGTTCAATTTTGATAGTGAGTGAACACAGCATAAATATTGCATAATAACCACTTAATTACTGTCATAGGTCGAGTTCATGAAACATTCACAATCCACGAGATCCACGTGGACTGATTTTTCAATTTTAATGCCAGATGCAAAATCCTCTTGATGTATATTCAATTTTTTCTTTTATCGGAACACTGAACGTTATAGGTATAATAAATATTTATGTTTGACTGTACTCCTTTAGTAGAATAATGAAATGTTTATCAACATTTAATGTAATATTGAAATATTTATTGAAATAGGGGAGAGTGGGGTATGGTGTCCGTGTGGGGCATGGTGTCATTGACAAAAAACTCCTACGTTTGTTGATTTCCATATTAGAGTTTTTCATAAAATGACTCTCTGTGTTTGAAAATATAGTGATGTGATAAAATTTTTGTTTTAAAATACTTGCCAGAGGATTTATTATGAAAAAACCAGTTTTTATGGGAACAGATGGAAAAGTCTTTGGCAGAAATTAAGCACTTATAAGGTTATAAAGGTTATAAATGTATATACATTCCTAATTATAATTTTCTATTAAAATATAATTAATAGTATTCTCTATACCCAACCGCTCAATTTCATGTCGTATTCCTTTGAAAGAGACCAGCATGTAAACTGTGAGGTTATAACCTAAAAAGACTAAAACTTATTGTTATGAAGTTGTCTCCATTCCTAATTATAATCTCCCATTTCAAACATACTTCAAGCAATTTTCTTTATTTATTAGGGTGGTTCTAATTACATGGGTTGAATAATAACTCAATAAATAGGATTTCAAATATTATTGATCAATGTCTGTTTTGAATTTTCGCGCCTTTGGTACCTTTCGGTAAACAAGATATCTGTTAGAGGCAAATGCAGACCTTTACACACTGAATAGAATTTTTAAGGAGTGAGAGGTTATAACTATGACATACTTTACTTTGATTGATAAGAAAACATTTATTTAGTGTTGATCATGTCTTGAGTAATTTGTTTTCGTTACATTATACTTTCAAGAATTATTATATTGTACGCTTTTTATTCTACAACGTTCATATTCATTAAATAAACTACTCTGCTTCTGTGTATCTTAGAATTCTCAGTGAAGATCTGAATAATGCTCAAGTTAGCTTATTAATGGCTAAATCTAAAGTGTTTCCTCTTAAATACGTGTCAATTCCACGTTTAGAATTATGTGGAGCAGGCTTACTAGCTAAGACACTCAAATTTCTGATGAATACCATGCTGCTTGAAAATGTCCCCACGCTTTGTCACACCGATTCGGTGACTGTTTTGGCTTGACTCGGAAAGCATCCTTCAAATTAGCCAGTTTTTGTAGCCAATAGAGTTTTCCTGATTCACGAGCTTGTCCCTCGTGCCAAATGGCGATATATTTTGACTAAGGATAATCCTGCTGACTGCGCCACGCGGGGACTGTCGCCAAACAAAATTTTGAAGCACCCATTACGGTGGCAAGGTCCATCGTGGTTAAAGTTTCACTCTACAAAATGGCCTGATTATCACGACGCGTCTCCTACGCTAACAGATTTGGAAACGCAAGTACAAAAAGGTCATCACGTATTAAGTGAGATAAAAGATCCATTTAATTTAGTATTTAAATTTTTATCGTGGCCGAAATTGCTCCGTGTGACTGCTTATTGCCAGAGGTATATTGATGTCTTTGTTTATAAGCACTCTAAATTCCCAAAACCTGAACCTTGCTTTTTAACTCCTTCGCTCAATATGCTTGAAATCCAACAAGCCGGAAACTTTTAGATCAAATTTGCTCAAATCAACTCCTTTTTACTTGAACTAAAGGCTTTGAGCCAAAATGGGGAAATTGCAAAAAATTCGCCTCGTAAAAACTTGAATCCATTTTTGGATTCTACTGATCTCTTACGACTAAGAGGGAGACTGCGGTATGCCCCTATCAGTTATGATGAAAAGCATCCCATTATTTTACCACGTCATCACCCAAGTGAACTTAGAGCTGCGCATGCTCACATTTGATCCTTACGTGGTGGCCTACAATTAACACTACATAGCTCAGACGGCTTTTTTGTATCTTAGGGGCGCGCTATATAGTTAAAGGCCTAATTAAGGATTGCTTGGAGTGTACCCGAGAAAAGGCGACTCTTTCCCAGAAATTAATAAGGAATCTACCTGATTTCAGAGTAACGCCTAATCGCCCTTTCACACATACTGGGATAGACTATGCAGGCCCCTTTAATGTACGTTTTGCCCCTGGACGAGGTAACAAGAGTCATAAAACTTACGTAGCACAGTTCGTTTGTTGTTGCACACGTGCTATACATTTGGAACTCGTGTCCGACTATTCATCTACTGCCTTTCTTGCCGCCTTCCAGCGATTTTCTTCTAGGCGAGGAAGACCAGCCCACTTGTATAGTGACAATGGAGTTTGCCTTTACCAGAGGCATAGATCTTCAGGTCATCCATATAAAATACATGAGTGACATTATGCTCGCGCTGGTTGGTGTCGCCACAGAGGTATCCAGAAAAATTTCGCAGTGCGAGAGATAGAGGCAGAAGTGTGATACAAAAAAGCAAAGGGCTCGTGGTATCGCCCTGAGCAACTGGGAGCAACTGTCATCCAAAAATGACACCGGCTCCCAATCACAATCACTACATATAAAAGTAAGGCCAAATTCATAGTGCTGATATTCATAAGTGCGAAAGAGATGCTCTTATGCGCCATCTAATAGTGTCTTACTCGCACTCACGCTTCTAACATTTTGTTATTGATTTTACAAAAAATCTGATATGATTTGAAAACGTTGTACATGATCTACAGAAGTTTCTTTATTATAGCGAGAAAAATCCAGTAAATTCAATATGAATATCACCATTTTTCCCACTTACAATTCTTCAAAATTGGCAGACTATTTTCTCATTGACAAAATATGACTCCGCGTGGGTAATAATCTGACACCGTACTTTTAATCTTTTCTAACATTTGAAAAACATCAAAAATACATTTTAAAGTTCCAGAGTAAGAAAAATGTGACATTTATGTTCATAATGAAACTGAGAAAAATTCAAGATCTACATTGTAACTTTTTATTAAATCAAGACAGACGCATACAATAGTATTTCAATTTATATTTGACATGAACACAAGTAACTATATTGTTAAATAACAGTCAAAATGGTATTTTTACAACAAATGAAAAATAACAATTTTTCTATATTTTAATTTCATTATCGTAGTATAGCTATGACAGTTCTGGGGCACCACTACGTAGTTCCAGCTGCCACCAAGAAATGGCGCCTTGGGTCAGTACCCAAAGTCGATAATTGAACTGTCGGCAAGGTAGATCCCTGGTGGAGATTCTTGACTCAATCAATAAGGATGGTCCCTGTTTTACCGACAGAACCCACCAGAAACTTTTGTAAAGATGGCTCATGTGGGATTCTACAAGTTCTGGAACTTTCTAGAATTTTGATTTTCTAGAAAGATCAAAGTGGACATATTGCCTCTTAGATTTTTACTCGTTAAACTTTGTGGATCACCTCAATCGTTAAACAGTGATCAAACTTTCTGGAAAGCTGGAACGAATTCGTGGTTCGCTTAATGAGGTGGGTCCCTGCAATACCAACCAAAAATCAAATTCTGGGGATTCCCTAAAAATAATCGAACCTTCTGGAAATTTGCACGTGATCTCTTACTATCAAAGCATGACGGGAGGAAATATATTTGTGATCGATCTCCACACTACTTTTCATCTGAAGGAAAATTGATGGATATATATTTATATATAACTTTATATATATACATATATATATATATATATACATTGGACACCATCTAATTATCGTTAGATGGTAAAATCGGAAGCGTGCACAAAACGTGTTACGTTTCGTTTGTATGTACCTGTGCTTGGTGCGTACTAGTACCACTCGTACACTTTTATCTTCCCCTGGGTACGTGTCAATAATGCGACCTAATTTCCAACTCATGGGCGAAAGATTGTTTTCCTTTAGAACCGCAAGTGAGCTCATCTTCATGGAATGTTGTGAAGTGGCTGAATTCCAAGATGATAATCGCCCTACTGGAATATGACGCGAGTCTTGCTGTGGAAAGATGGTTAAAGGACTACCAATGAGGAAGTGGCCAGGGGTTAGTGGAAGGAAATAATTTGGATCCGACGAAAGGAGTGGACGGGGACGAGAATTAGGGATTTTTTAATTTTCTATTACATAAAGTTCAAATCGTTCTTGTGTTAATAACGTTCTGAACCGCAGGATCTTGTGCTGCTGATTAAATACAGTCATAGAGTGCTTGAAATTCATTGTGTACTGCAAGAAAATTGGTGGCATTGTCTGAATAAAAATTTTTAGATTTTCTTTGGCGGGCGAAAAATCTTTATAAACAACCAATAAACGCTTCAGTAGTCAGGTCGCTAACCAACTCGAGATCGATAGCTTTAGTCAGAAAACAAACAAAAATTGAGACATAGACCTTTACCTTATTGCAGTTTCTGTAATGCTTTTCTTTAACATAAAGAGGTCCACAATAATCAATTCCGACATGCGAAAATGGCCGGGCTGGAACTAAGCGATTTTCTGGGAGATTCTCCATAATAAAATCGACACCATGTGGTTTTTCTTTGAAACAGGTCATGCACTGACGAATAATGTGTCGTGTGATATTTTTTCCATCAATTGGCCAATATAATTCGCGAACGCCATACAAAGTAGCTTGAGCGCCTGCATGAAATTTTCTAACATGCTCTTCGCGAAAGATAAGTTTTGTAATGTGATTGTCCTGCGCTAAGACAATAGGATGTTTTCGATTTTCTAGGATTTTTTGATTTGCAATTCGACCGCTGACCATAATGACAACCTGATGAAGAAGTGGATTGAGCGAGAGAAAACTACTTTCTCGGTGAACATTTTCATCATTTTAAAGAGAATGTATCTCTTTATCTAAACCAACTTTTTGGAGCAAGATTCCAAGTTGTTTCTCCTTTTTCTTCGACCGTTAATGTATTTACAAAATTAAAAAGTTTTAAAACTTTTCTTTCTTCGGTCTTACGGTCCAATAAATACAAACATAAAGAAACGATTATAGTTGTTTAAAATCCTTTATTTTGACCAATGTCTACATTAGGTATCGAATTGAAGGTTAGAAATTCAACGAGTCCAAGCGCGTAATTTTTATAAGGAGACAATTCAATCGGAGGAAAATAGTGAGTTTCCAGGATTGAAGAATTTCCCGATGATGTTAGCATCAATGAATCATCCATGATGACTGCTAGCGTTCAACTGACTTGAAATTGCAAATTGCAGCACTTATATAAATTGAACGTATTTATAGATTTTAATTTCGGGTCCTGCAATGCGTTGGCGGAGTGTAGTGGGGGGGGAGTGTTGTGAGGGTGCTCATAGGTTGGGTTCTTGTGTCGTGGTTCTGTAACGAAGGGCAGGAGGGGCTTTGCCAGTGTATGTTGCGATTTCAATGCTTGTGTGGTTCAACATTGGGGCGGCATATTTCACTCAACTTTTGTGCTGGACACGAGTTTGAAAGGATGTTATTGTGGGAGCACCACATCGTCGATCTTTGACGGCGTGACCCACGTGGACCTCACTTTTCGGATGTGGACGAGCCGGCTGATGGGGCCTCGTTTGGTGGCCGCCAGAGTTCGCATTTTGATGCCAGTCGCGAGTGCCGACGGAGCTGGCAACAAGAGTTTTCATTTGGTTGGAGTGTTTCTTTTTGCATCTTTTGTGCTCAAATGATGTACATAAGCGTGCTTTGCTGTCGGCTCTTGCTTTTCTTAAATTTTGAAGCCGATATTTCACGTATAAGGGAAGTTCTTAGGTTCAAGAAATTGCAAGGAATGCGCCCAGTTTTCATTTCGTCGAAAATAATTTTTTGCGAGGTTCCTCATCGAATAAAGTGCGTAAACGTGGTTTGTTTTCTTCCGATACATTTTACAAAGTTTCGGTCCGATATTTTATTTAGAAGGGGGGTTCTTTGATTCAGAAAAAGGTTCGGAGGATTGAGGGAGTGAGGCCGGTGGGGTGGGTGTTTGTGCGTGTCACATGCCCTTAAGTAAAAATTTTTATTTTTTTTGTTTGAGAAAGAGAGAAATCACAATTTTTAGTAAAAAAATCTATGCAATCTTTTTGAATGTCTCTTGATACTAGATTATATGTTACTTATAAATAATATATTCATCGTCTTTAAAATTTCTATAAGTTTAATTTAAAATTATGGTTTTGAATGCGCAATTCTAAAAGTTAAGTCCTTGAAACTAAAGTTTTTTCTTGAATTAATTTTTAGATTATTAGCTAATTATTCTAAAGGAAGATTTAAAATTAAAAAATTAAAAATTGATTTTTAAATAAAACAGGATAAAAATTAAACTTTCTGAAATTGATGCATCAGTAATTGAATAATTTCGGTAATTTTAAATGATCACAATTTCAGTCCCTGGGGTGTAAAGGTCATGTAGGGATCATACAGGTTACTCATTGAAAAAATTGTAAATAACTATAACAAACGTTTAAAAGAAATTCTAATTACATTTATTAAGATAAAGTACTTGCAATGAATGCATTTACCATTACCGTCATTCAGTCGCTACAGATTTTAGATGTAGCGTCCCGGATCCACGACGAGGACGCAGAAGGTTGGATTTTGAGGCCCCACACAGTCCAGCCAATCATGGCAAGACAGGTTGCCCAGTCGGTTAAGACAAGGTGCTGTTGCCCAGCCTATTAAGGCAAAACGGGTTGCCCAGTCGGTGAAGACAAGGCGCTGTTGTCCAGCCAATTAAGGCAAGGCGGGTTGCCCAGTTGGTTAAGACAAGGCGCTGTTGCCCAGCCAATTAAGCCAAGACATATATTGTATATGCAGGCGCGTAGGCGCGCGTGTGTGTACCAACATGCACACACACATTCACTTCTTATTCATTTACTATTTCTTCCTCTCTATTTGCAGCATCCAATGTGGTATTTAGTAATAGGATATCGGGATATTTGATATTGTCTTGATGTCGTGCATATCCCTGGTACCATAACACACTAGCAACATGAACACATGCACCTAGAGTCCGAGTTTCGCTTTGACAGGCACAATAGTATCCAAGAATTACATCATTATCATTTCCGACATGATTGTGATCGTCTTCAACATCAAATCTATATGCTATAAAAAGTTTATAATTAGTTGCATTACGGAATCTTGAATATAGACGTACTCTCAAGAATTCCGAATCATTGATGTTTTCATCAAGCTGAAAATGCTCATCATTATCTCTTACTAACTTGTCTTGAATATACGAGGAGGAAGGACGTATTTGATAAGTTCCTACAGTCAGGTCTTTTAGATAGTCTTCATTAAGTTCAGGAAAATGTAAAAGGTTTTGTTGATCTAATCCTATCTACTGACCGTTCCTTCGTATTAAGTCATCTACCTCTACTCTCGCCTGCACAACATTAGGCAAATTTGACCTAGCAATAATTTCTCTAACGAGTGCGATGTCCGCATCTTGCATATGAATAGTAGGACGATATCTGTTTAAGATAGTTCCAGCTAGACGATAGTAACTATTGAGTTTCTTTGCATGCTGCAGGTTTGGAGTTTGTGATAGAAACTTAAAAACAGATCTTAGGTGCCCATTTCGTACCTCTACAATCCAGCAATTTTTAGTTACTATTCGCGATTCATTTGCCTCTTCTGTTTGGAGTTGTCTTGGTCCAGGTTGAATAAGTGCAGGCATTCTATGATCAATGCCGAAATGTTGCAATAAAGGTATAGCATCGCGATAACCTCTGACAAAAACATCATAGCCAAGGAGAATGAAAAGAAAGAGAGGTATAAAGACCTTATAAGGGAGTTGCGACGGTTAGACCCGGAATATTCTGTTGGGCTAATCGTCCTGATCATCGGCGCTCTTGGAAGTGCCAAGGTTTCACTGGTTAATCGCCTGAAAAGCATCCCTGTGTGTCAAGAAAATGCCAAGACACTTGCGGGGAAAATGCAGAAGGCGGTCGTCCTTGGGTCGCTCCGTGTCATCAGGGTACAGCAGACTTTTGCCGGATCATCGTATTGAATTCGTCGCAGACTGGCCACTCATCTCATTGTTGTGAGACGTGGTTACAGCTGAAATTTTACCGCGATTTCGCTGGGAGCGGGTGCAATTTTTAAGATTAGCACGTGCTCCCGGCGAAATCCTGCGGTTGTCCTTATGAAAAACTTTTAACTATATAGATTAAAAGACTCTTATCGCTCTCTTAAATATATTTCAACCCTATTTTATATATAGGATCGCCTCAGGAGAAGAAAGAAGGATTCTACTGTTTAAAAATAGAAATTATAAGATTTATTTAATGCATCAAAACGTAAAAAAAATCATATAATCAAAATTTTAACATAGTCTCTTTTTAACATCATCCTAAACTTGATATTTCTTCTATCTTTTACGCCTGCTGGCTCACTATCTAAAATTATTTCTCAACGTGCAAATATCTTTACATATATATTTATGTATATATTCTTAGGATTTCGCTCATTCCACGGTGCTCTCCACTTGGTTTGATTCACGGTTCCTCTTTTGTGATTACTATTTTCTCCATTCGGCAGCTCTCCGTTTTCTTTGTAGTTAGTCTTTCCAGTGTTTGCATGCCCCATTTTATCAAAATTTTCAAGTTGTTCAATTAATTGTTCTACTTTATTTATTCCCTGAGAATCTCGTGTTGGGTTTGTTCTCCCCAATTTCGCTGTAAAAATTTTGGTTCAATCGAGTTAAAATCTCTTCTTTCATTGTTTATTATTCTTCACCAATTTATTGCTGTTCCTGCCAATGATCTTTCGATCAGATAGTGAGTTTCATGTTCCATTGGTTGGACAACATCCCAGTACTGTCTTATTTGTTCTATGTAGGAAATGGGGCTGCTCGCGCCTCGGAACTCTGGAAGTACATATTGTATATTGGTTCTCCGTGGTATCTCCTTCCGTTCTATGCTTTGCATGCTGCTAAAGGGTGGTCGATGTTCTCGCGTGGAGTTGAGTTCCGCTGTTCTCGGGCGCCATTCTTGAATTGCGTTTTGAGTTCTCTGAGATAGTCTGTCAACTTCTGCTTCCATTCGATTTATTCTTGTTCGGGTTGTGGTTTCATATTGAAACTGTTTGAAATTGAGTACACATACAAAGTATACTCAGCGAATGCCTGCAAAATAATAAAAAGTTGAAAATTACCTTATGTTTAATAATATCCAATTGAAAATTAAGGCCGATCGCTAATCACATTTTTCCACTTTCGGAGACAAGAAGTATCGAGGCAACTTCTGATTTGAAACAATTTCCAGCGAGAAAGTTGTTCTACATATATAGTTCAAAGAAAATGTCTGGAATATTATAATTTTAAGAAAATAATTATTGTATGCGAAGGACATGATCTGTACATTTTCATTTGTTTATTTCTTAATAAGTTCACGTGCTTGTTATTGTTACAATTTAAAATCAACTATTATTCAATAATTGCTTATATATGATAATAATAATGACTATTATAATTAATAATTCTAAGAAAAGAATTATTCGCGTCTGATGGGCGACTACGCCTAACTACGCCCTCCCCTGCCGACTCGCTCCCCTTAGCGTGCAACAAGCTGCCAGCTGCATTGTCGCCTCTATACCTATCTTCCCTCTACGGCAAGGGTAGGGTACTATAGTAACTTAGCATGGGGGGATCGGGCAATTTCTTCGACATATCGAAATGGACTGGCTACTCCGTGGGTGAAACGCGAATGACAATTACAAAGAGAAGGGTGAGAGTGTTGGGCCATCTGTCTTTTTCTGGTCAAAGCTGATTGGTCTCGAACATCGACTTACTTTCTAATTGTCATTCGCGTTTCACTCACAGAATAGCCAGTCTATTTCTATATGTCGATGGGCAATTTTCGTCGGGAGCACCGTCTACAATTAATTCCTTGAACTGCACCCCGTGCCGCATCTAGGCTTATAATATCTTTGTCCCTGCCTACCCGGCGACCGAGGTCAATAGACCATTTTACCTAACTATCGGAAGTTTATTTGTGCATGTGCGGCTGCCATGTGCATCCCGCGTAATATGAAACTTGCGCTCATATTTTGTAAAAATATATACAATTGTACCTTTTGGCGGAGTGAAATTAAATGAAAATGATTTTCCGGGTGCAAAATTGGGCAAGTGTGAAATAGAAGAACGTAGTTTTGCTCAATTGAGATGGTGGTTAAGTTGCCGGAAGTAACCTAATAGTGGTAAAAAAATCTGAACTTGTGAACAGATTTGCATGTTAAGTTTTTCATCTTATTAAATTTTAATTATGTTATTGTGATTCCAATGAATATTGAAGGTAAAAGACAGGATTTGAGTATTGTCATTGTTTTAAAATAAAATTGGTGTTGTTTTGGGAAGAAAATGGTAACAAATAGTTCTTGTATAGTATGGTGTTACAAAGCCGAAATTTTCGGAAAATGCCACGGCCAGCGCCCGGTTTAAACTGGGGCTATCCGGCCGGCTCCCGGTCGGATCCCTGTTACCATTTCTACACGGGTATAAGCACCTATTTTGAATATACCTCATTAATAATCATCTTCTGTTTGCTGACTCAAGTTTAGGTACCAACTAAAATCAATCCAACTGCTTTATTCTTTGTGGACAACTGAATGCTTAGTTAGGTTGACTACCAGGGCGTATCGAAAAACTAAAGTTCTTCATTCGTAGCCAGTGTCAGCAGAGCTGGTCCAACTGTAGCAGCTACAAGTCACCTTTGTTGTGCCAACATTGACCGTCGACATTGGCGGCCAGAGTTCACCCGATCGTCGGGTTGAAGTTATACTCTGGTTAATTGTTTTTAAATTACCGTAACTATACGGTTGGCCCTACTCTGAGTGAGGTTGACCCGACTGTCGGCGTAATATTGACCGGTACCAGTAACCTCACTGCGCCTGACCGTCGGCCCAACTCTAGCCCAAAGTCGGGCTGACAGTCGGATAGACTGTGACGCATTTTTCAGAAGGACCATAAAAATACGGTCGACCAGACTTAATCTTATTGCGCTCGACCATTGGCCCAACGCTGACCCGAAGTCGAGAGGACTGTCGGATAGGGCGATAGACAGTGGCGATTTTTTTCAAATGACCATAAAAATTCCAGAGTTACTTGAACTGGACAAGAATACGCCGACAATAGGGCCAACTATTCCACAAAGTCGAGCCAACCGAGAAGAAAATCTTTTATTTTATAAAATTTTATTTTTAAATTTGCACATTAAAAACTTTTAGACCTACCTTCTCATAATATGTTTAAAATTAAAAAATGATGAATATATTCCTAAGCTGACACTGGCGTTGTCAGTAAAAAAGCACGACCGAGATCTTATCACGAACGTTCAAGCAGTTGGATAGCTCAGTTGGTTAATGGGGTCTGCTAAGTACATACATACGGGTTACGTAGATTAGGTAGGGTTCGCATCCACCGCGAGTGCGATTTTTCAACGGGTTGAAGCGTACGATTATATTTGTAAGAGACCGAGCGTAAAATTGCGTAATTCCAAAGTTTAAACATAAACTTAGTGCAGTCAAAATACAGAAAACATTTTTTTGTAACTTTGAAAAGCAATGATGTGCCGACCTAATTTTCCTTGGATGGCTCAACCTTGTCAATCATTCTAGGGCCACCCGTGGCAAATAGCCACTGATTGTCAGTGAAATTTCACTGATTCAAATGGCTAAAATCCGGCCACTGACAACCAGTGAAAAGTTACTTATTCATTCAGTGAAAGTAACACTTTTGAGAGTTGGCAGCACTGCACCACGTCAATTTAAGAGTTTGATACGTTGAAAGATTTTAGCTTTTGTAGGAGTAACTTATGGTTAACCATATCGAATGCCTTCGAAAAATGGAACAGAACAACAATCGTGATCTCCCTGTTATCCATTGCTAATTTGAGATCCGTCGTTACCTTAAGCGAAGCAGTAAGAGTGCTATGTTTTGCACGAAAACCTGATTGCATCGGGTCAATGACCTTAGATTGTTCAAGAAATCTGGAAAGTTGCAAGTGAACAATTTTTCAAGTGGTTTAGAAAGTGCACATAAAATAGAAATTGGCCGGAAGTCTTTTGGGGTAGTAGGGTTAGAAATTTTGGGAATTAGGCAAACAACAGCCTTTTTCCAGATATCTGGGAAGATACCGACCTGAAGGGAAGCATTATAAATATGCAAAAGGATAGGAAAGATAATTGGAAGGGCAAGTTTACTCGTTTTGATTGATATTCCATCAGTCCAAATGGCATTTGATTTGATTTCAAGTGTTTTTTTGAAAAGTATTTCAGGTGTGATGTCATCGAAAAAGAAGTCAGAGTCACTAAATGTTGAATTAAGAGAGGCAGTGGAAGATGATGTCGTTAAGTCAGGAACTCGGAATGTAGAAAAGTCTTTAAAAAGTCATCAGGCGGAAAATTACCATCTATAGATTCGTGCTTGGGCGGGATTGGGTGTAATCGTCTAAGAGATGCCAAATGTCCTCTTTTTGTCTCTATGTGCAATCTCATTATAATTGTATTGATTGAGCGCATCTCTAATCTTAGTTTGAACTAGGTTTCTGAGTTTACGAAATTGAGCGAGTATTATACTGTCTTTTGTTCTTTTTGCAAGACAACGCTTGCCATCACGTTCCCTCATCAGATTTTTAATTTCAGATGTGATCCAGGGGGCAGTTTTATCATAGTTTTTAGGAATATGTAGCGGAGGAAATTTGTCGAATGAGGTGACTAGGTAATTAGTCAGAGCGTCGATTTTATTATTTATATCAGTATCTAGTAATATTTTTCCCCAATCATACGTCATTAGATGTGCGTGGAATTTATGTTCATCAATTTTAGAAAGATTCCGCACCTGTCTTTGTGTTGGCTTTGCATTTATATTAAAGGAAAATTTAAAGGTAATATTAATCAAGTCGTGATTAGAAAGAAAAGCAATAGCCTGTTCGTAGGAGACAATCTTATCAATATCGTCCACAATCATTAAGTCAATACGAGTACTGGAACGATCAGTATGGTGAGTGGAATCATTAGGTACAATCGAGAGTCCCGATGAGTATACCAAGGATGTTAGATATTTAGAATGATTGGAAGTAAGATTTAAGTTAGTGTTAAAATCTCCAGTAAGTATTGGAGGTAAATAGACCTCGGATTCGTATTCAGCGCATCAAAATACATAAGGATAAAGTGGTCTTGTCAAATAGTCCTTACCTTTTTTTTTTTTTTGTAAACCAGTGTAATTATTGTGACGTAATTAATTTCTTCACCTAATTTATACACGACCCCTAAATAAAAAAATATATACTTTGACCAAAACAAAAAAAAAATCATATTTCCTATACTTTTATACCAATACGGTAACGAAAGTTTCAATTACAGTGTATCAACATTACAACTAAAAAGAACAACTTTCAGTCTAAAAAACGTTCGCCATATTAGTCTAGGCACCAATGTTAGTGGAGTGAATGACGCCTGAAACAAAGACCTTGGATACTGATGGGCCCAAGTGGGGAACCCCACATAACAATTTTGTGTGGCTCTCCACGTGGGGTGATCTCTAGAGAGATTGATCAGCAGCCTGGGTGGGAGCAGTGTTGCGGAATGAACGTGTTATTTAAATAAATAACACGAGAATTCTAGATCAATCTAAAATATCCATACCCTACACCTATATACCTATATGCCCATCCACACTACTACTTTCCAACCGAGCAATTCACGCCTACCCCGAAAGGGACGCGGCTTAATGGTATAATAATAATAAAATCTGGTAATTTTTCACAGCGTTCGATATGTTAAGCGCGTTTGTTTGCTATAGCGTTTCATTGAGGGGTCCTGATGAGAATTTTAAAATTTCCAAAAATGACTACGATGCATCCCAAAAATATTTTTGAACAATTTTCCAAAAATCGTGTAGACTGATTTCGTAAACTTGAGAAAACTATGAAAACGTTAAAAAAAAGAAGAACCTTCTTCCAGTATTAGGCGCAGAGTTATGAGTCTCTAAACCTCTAAAGAACCACGATTTTTTTCAAACAAGAGGCTAAAAACCCTAATCTGAATTTAATATCTGTACTTTAGAACCTGTCAATTTTACGAAAAAATATTCTAGATTTGAATGAAAGTATGCTTCGCTCGCAAGTTTGAGCGCGCCTATGTCGCGCACCTGTTGGATCTCGCGCTTCGTGCTCGATAATGTAATCGCCTCGCGCTACGCGCTCGGGCACATTTGCCTTAAGCTTTAAGCTCGGTTCCTCTAGGTTTTCGCACTTCGTGTGCTCGCTTTTGCGCGCTTTCCGGGCTAATACTCTCTTAGTAAGCTTCATCGCTATGACCTGCTTTTGTTTCCATTATGTCAATTTTACATAAAAAGAAGAACTAATTTACTAAAGGTTCTATCGATCTTAAGGGCATGCTCTACGGTGACCACGTGACCAAACCAGTCCTCGGTTATGAAATGTTTTTTTGGTGTTCACCCACACATCACTACTTTACCACCGAGCAATTCACGCCTACCCCGAAAGGGAAACGGCTTAATGATATAATAATATATAATATGTACATTTAAAATATCAACGACCTTATATTATTACATTTGCACCACATATTATAATAACCGAATTAATGTACACTTTTTTTGCAGTATATATGATTTATGCTTCAATCCAGACGGATCTCAATTAGTAGTAGCTGCTGGAAATCAAGTATTAGTTTACGAAACTAGCAAAGGTGCCTTAATACAACATCTTAAAGGTACAGACAAATAATAAAAGTAGTATGAAAAGTTATTATTACTAAAAAGTAATTTCCAATTTTAATTTATTACCATTTTTTGTTTTTACATCCAATATATAATTACAAACATTTTATTTTGCTTAGGTCATAAAGATATAGTTTATTGCGTTTGTTACGCTAAGGATGGAAAAAAGTTTGCATCTGGAAGTGCGGATAAAGCAGTTATAATATGGACTTCCAAACTCGAGGGAGTTCTTAAATATTCGTAAGAATTGAAGATTCCGTTCAATTTTGAAATTCTCAAAACAAATATTCTTCTCCATTGTAATTGGGATGCAAATGTCGTGAATTTTCAATATTTCTAGGCACAATGAAGCTGTTCAATCAATGCAGTTTAATCCAGTTTCTCACCAATTATTAAGCTGTTCGCTGTCAGATATTGCTTTATGGTCAGCAGAACAAAAAGCTGTACAAAAATATAAAACAGGAGGGAGAGTGAATTGCTGCTCATGGACAAAAGATGGCCAGTACATGGCCCTTGGTTTGGCAATTGGTTATGTTTCCATAAGAAACAAGGTACCAGAACAATGCAGACTTGAATCTCTTATCAATCTAACAAATATAATGACAAAGAATAATTTTTCATAGTCAAAGCTAACGCAAATTCCTTTTCAGAATGGTGAAGAAAAGACACGAATTGACCGATCTGGAGGAACAGCTATTTGGAGTCTTTCCTGGTGTCCTTTAAGGTAATTAAGAATATAATTACAGTCCAAACTCCGAGCATTGCCATTTTCGGGGCTGTAGGGGAGTATAATTCCAAAAAGCCATAAACCCCCACTCTAAGCGTGGTCACGCTCGAATGCGTGGAGAAGAATTCAGCTGACAAACTCCGAGCATTGCCGCGCGTCGGTGAGGTTAAGAATCTATGTCCAGCATGTTCAGTGACATCTTTACTGCTTTTTTGATCTCGAAAATCGTTTTATGTACCTAGTGTACATGACATTTGTCCAAAAGTGATTCATATTGGATTATTTCGTTATAAACCCGAGCTTAAAGGTATGTAAAACATAAAAATCGATCATTAGCTCAGCAGGCACAGTTGATGTTCCACTGCTTACCGTTTGTCGCAGATGTTCTTGCTGGCCAGCTGTTAGATTAGTGAAATCTGCCTGACCATCTCGCAGCTCACCATCACCACCGTCCAGCATGCTTTGGCCCCCAGCGGCGGCTCCAGGGGCGCCCCGACGATCCTCGGGAAGCGACAAGCGTTTACAAATTTTCAAAAGACTCTCCATTAAAATGTATGAGTTTTGGTGTTCCTCTTAGTCACTTTCCTCTTCGTTCTCTGTCTGTCTGGCATGGGAAACCCTGTCACAGTAGCAATGCTACAGCCAAAATAGCCGTCAAATTCATGAGAGGAAAGCTCAAGCCCTACCGCGAAAACAATACGAGAACACCTTCGGTAGGTTATTATTATTATTATTATTAAATTAGATTTCTTCATTACTAAAATGTTGATTTAAGACTTACATAAAGTCAATATTACATGAGAATGACGATTTATCAAGCTCAGCGCAGAGGGCAGCACTGAGACTGGCGATACATCTAGTATGCAGGAACAAGGCATTACCTCCAGTTTCCCTTTTTTTTTGTTATTTGGAAGGCGATGTACTCCTTCATTGTTTACGCTCAAATGCCACATATACACTCAAATTTTTCAAGAAGGAAGTGTAGGAAACTCAACACAGCTTTTAAAAACCTCTAACAGACGATTTAGAGCATATAATCATATAATCTAATATTTTCAGTACCTGCTTGACTTAACTGTAATATTTATCGTATCCTCCTCCTCCTCTATTCTTTTTTTCGTTCTTCCGCATGCATTTTAATAGTTTATTTAACTTGATTTAGGATAATTCAAGATTCAACAGGGTAAGCGCGATTACAAGTACAAGAAAAATCGGTGTATCCGATGGTGGCGCACTCTATGATAATCTTTTTGGTAACCCAGGTTCCCATTTTAGTGAAACATAGTTTCGTCTACTAAGTTGGCACAGTTAAATCAAATGTATGTACATTATTCTGTTAACCAGAAATCCTGGTTCCTTTAAATGGATTTATTTAACAACAATTTAAAAAAAAAAGGTTGGTTCTAAGAAAAAACAAGATTTTCAGCTGTTATATATAATACAGTCCAAGCTCCGAGCAGTGCCGCCCCGAGCAATGCCGCTTCTCCGATTTCTAGCTCGAGCGCTACCCCCGCAACTTTAGCGTCGCTCGCGATCGATGCATTTCATAGCTAACGCTCCGAGGAGAGCCGGGAACGAAACGGCCGAATCTGAAGGTTTTTCTCAGGCCAAACCTTGAAGTTGTTCAGTCAAACAAATTGTTCATTTTATTATACATATAAGAAATTAAATATTACGAAAACAGATATGTTGACCAATTGTGTGTTTGCATAGCCGAACTGTAGTAGGACTCCGATGCCTGAAGTCGATCGGACCTCTCCTTATAACCTGTGAGATAGACAAAAACGTTCAATCGAATTTCAAACGGAAGTTTCAAACTTCTCTTTCTATCAAGTAAAGTAGACAGAGAGGGATGTTTCGAAACAATAAGTATGAGTTGTTCGAACACCATCAGAACCTCTTTGTCTACCTCATACGACAAAAAGAGAGGTTTCGAAACCTTGTATCCAGTACGATCAAATCTCGTTGTCCATCTCACATGGTAGAACGAGAGGTTCGATCGGCTTCAGGCATCGAAATTCCGATGCTGCGCGTAAGGTGAGTATGTACAATATGTTTCGAGAGCTTTTTGCGCATGTTTGGTTTAGTGTACAATCATTTTCAATTCATATTTCTTAGTTAAATTCATGGACATAATAATAGGAGGGGACTAGCCGCATGCTCCCATACTATGGCGCGGAGATTGATGCTAAGTTACAAGGGGGAGTCAACCATCTTGGTCTGCAAAAGCGTGGGGAGTAAGTGAGAGAAGGTGAACAGTCTGCTCTTTTTCTCGCAAGACGGATTTAGCACACCAAGATTGCAGCCCGCCCCGCTCGTTGCAGCAACCCCGCTACGGCATGCCGAGTCCCCTCCTATTCCTATGTCCATGCTTATAATTCATACGTCCATGGGACTGACGTCATAAAAATAGCTGTATGAGGAGTGGGGAGTTGCTGTCAGTATTGGTGCAGTGATACTAACGTTAATGAAATTATTATGTACAGCGTTGTGATTGTTTTCGGAATGAAATGCGTCATCAATGACGTCAAGGGTACGCTATTTTTCGTGAGGTATTTCGCAGTGGTTTTACTGAAGAAGAAACCACATGTAGTACTGCTGTCAGCAAGGTGGCTGCTATAAAGAACCTCAAAATACAGAGGATCCAGAGACAGTGTGGCAACCTGGCCGGATGCCGCTATTTTAACCCGTGGTTATCTTTAGTTTATCGTAGTTCAAGAAAATTTGGCACTTCTCGTTTTGGACAATTGATTCTATCTCCCTTGGAGCGTTCGGCAGGGCATGGGCGCGCCAACACCGTAAGAGCGACAAATATGGTTAGAAAGCACTCTTAGGGCCGCATTGTGTCTGTAGATATACGTCGTTCCTGCATGGGTGGGACACCCCGATTGTATGTGTTCTAGGTATTCAACGTGTGTATGACACGCTCTGCACCTATCGCTTGGAACTTTTTGACCTAAAATGCGGTTACGGTATGCTAAGGTGGAAAGGACACTTTCCTGGCTTGCGAAAATTAAACCCTCTGTACTCAAGATACAGATACAGAAAGGGTTCTAGGTAAATTTGGGGATCCAAGAAAAAATTATAACGGGGAAAAGTTAGTTATCTTATACTTAGAAAAGAGCCTATTCATTACAAATACTTGGTTTCGAGATAAAATAATCCACACGCACACCTGGTGTAAAGGAAATAATCGCAGTATAATCGACTTCATTGTTGCGGATGAATGACTAAGGGAACTAGTTAAAGATACGAGACTCGTGAGGGGATCCGAATGCAATACTGATAATTACCTTTCAGTCTCCAAAATAAACTTAGGGCGGGGATGGAGAAGAAAGAAAACAAAAAAAAAAACGAAACAAACGCGAATCAAGATTGAAAATTTACAGAAACCGGACGTGCGAATAGATTTTCAAAATAAGATAAACGAACGCATAGATGAGGCAACTTGGGAGGCGCTTAGAATCAAGAAAGATACAAAGGGCGCGTGGACTATGAAGTATGTGATACGGCGGTAGTAGGAAGAAAATCTGGTGATGCATGGTGGAATGGTGAAATTAAGGCAGCACGAGAAGAAAAGAAAGAAGCGTACGAGAGAACGTTAAACATCAGAAATCTTAGCGATGAGGAGAGAAGTAGGCTTGAAAATAATTACAGACACAAAAAGAAGAAAGTTAAGCGACTAGTCAGGGAAAGTAAAGAAAAAATTAGAACAGATGAAGAGAAGAAATTACAAAACGACTTCCAAGGAACCATGAAACTAAAATTGAAAGAGATCAAGAAAATTAAAAGTACAGAGTTTGTGAGCATGAGAAACAACAAAGGTGAAATGCTATATGACACAAACGGGATTAGAAAACCCAATTGAAAATGTCTGCGTCACTGAGGTTATTGATATAATTTAGAGTTTAAAAAATGGTTAGTCTGCTGGTGTAGACAGTATTAGCGCTGAAATGCTTAAATACGATGGTGAGTAAATACCTCACAAGTTGTGCGAATTGATAAATATATGTATCGAGATAGGAGAAGATCCATATGACTGAAAAAAGGCGATTATCGACCCAATATATAAAAGAAAGGGAGACAAAAACAACTGAAATAATTACTGAGGTATCAGCTTACTACGTACCGTAAGTAAAATATACTCCAAAATATTTATTCGTAGGGTAATGGAAATTACAGAAGAAAAGATTTGGGAAGTCCAAAGTGGATTTATGCTAGGAAGATCATGCACAGATCAGATATTTAGCTTAAGACAGATAACAGAAAAAAGCTTGAGAGTAGGAAAGAAAGTTTTCCGTGCATTTGTTGACCTAGAAAAAGCATTTGACAAGGTAAATAGAAGTAAACTTTGGGAAGTCCTTAAAGAGTACGAAATCTTTGAAATATTTGTGAAATCTTTCTTTAATCTTTGAAGTGTTTTTAAATCTTTAAAATCTGGTGTACTTTTTGAAATATTGAAAATTCTTGAAATCTTTTGAAATCCCTATGAATTCTTTAGAATATTTGTATTGTGAAATCTTTTGTATTCGTTGGAAATCACTTGAATATTTAAAAACTTTGTGAAATTTTTGGAAATCTTCTAAAAAAAATTGAAATCGTTTAAAATCTTTAAAATGTTTTGTAATCTACGAAATATTGAGGACATTTTTGTGAAATCTTTTAAATCTAGTGTACACGCCTTTTTTTAATCTTTTGCAATCCTTGAAATCCTTGAGATCATTGAATTATTTGAAATATTTGTTTAATCTCTTTATTTATTCTTCAATGAGTAAAAGGTAAATTATATCTTGACAAATAAAAAACTTTTGAGCAGCGTGATTTCTTCTAAACGAGAAATGTTTCTTTCATAATAGACTAAAAGATTTAAATTACTTTTCGCATTTCAATAAAATAACTAAAGCAAAAGAAAATCAAATTCAAGGTTCTCGTGATAAATTCAAGGAGATTTCCACGTTTTCAAAGTTTAAAAAAAATTCAAGAAAAATTCTCTCGGGTTGAAAATTGAACTGTTTTATAGAAAATTCTTCGTTTTGCCATAAAAAATTCAACAATTTCATATAAAATTCAACTATTTGGTACCAAATTAAATTGTTTTGCAGAAAATTAGTTTTTTTTATTGAAAATTAATTCTAATCGATGAAAATTGTACTACTCCACTTTTGCTCACGATCCTCTCCGTAGGATCGCAGAAAGGGAGTCAATCTAATTAAGGAATATGATCTCACTCGCGATCCTCACGTAGGATCGGAGAACAGTAATTAAGCTTAATTGAACCTAATCCCTTCTCACGATCCTCACCATAGAATCGGAGAACGATTGAATTTAAATAAACTTGAATCCGCTCACGATCCTCACCGTAGGATCGGAGTTTCATTCACTTATACTCCTAACATCGGGATTCCTTCTCACGATCTTCACCGTAGGATCGGAGGCCGACTGATCTTAATTTAACCTAATCCCTCCTCACGATCCTCACCGTAGAATCGGAGAACGATTGAATTTAAATAAACTTAAATCTACTCACGATCCTCACCGTAGGATCGGAGTTTCATTCACTTGTACTTCTAGCATCGGGATTCCTTCGCACGATCTTCACCGTAGGATCGGAGCCCGACTGATCTTAATTTAACCTAATCCCTTCTCACGATCCTCACCGTAGAATCGGAGAACGATTGAATTTAAATAAACTTAAATCTACTCACGATCCTCACCGTAGGTCCTTTATATAAAAAATTAATCTTCTTGGTTAAAAATTCAACTATTTGTTTGAAAATTTATATATTTTGTTGAAAATTCGTCTTTTTAAAAAAAATTAATAATCTTGGATGAAAATTCATCTTTTCGGTTAAAAATGCATGTATTTTGTTGAAAATTAATCTTTTTGGTTTAAAATTAGTTTATTTAGTTGCAAATTTATGTATTTTGTTGAAAATTTGTCATTTATATGAAAAAATTAATCTTCTTGATTAAAAATTCTGCCATTAGTTTGAAAATTTATATATTTTGTTGAAAATTAATCTTTTTAGTTTAAAATTAGTTTACTTGGTTACAAATTTATGTATTTTGTTGAACATTCATTTTTTTGTAGAAAATTAATTTCCTTGTTTTCAAATTAAACTATTCAGTTACAAATTTATGTATTTTGTTAAAAAATTGTCCTTCATATAAAAGCTTAATCTTTATGGTTAAAAATTCAAGTTTTTGTTTGAAAATTTATATATTTTTTTCGAAATTCATCTTTTTGAAGAAAATTCATCTTTTCGGTTAAAAATTAGTTTATTTAGTTACAAATTTATGTATTTTGTTGAAAATTCAACTTTTTTGTAAAAAATTAATTTTCTTGTTTTCATTTTAAACTATTCAGTTACAAATTTATGTATTTTGTTAAAAATTTGTCCTTTATATAAAAAATTGATCTTCTTGGATAAAAATTCAGTTTTTAATTTGAAAATTTATATATTTTGTTTAAAATTCTTCTTTTTTGAAGGAAATTAATATTCTTGGTTGAAAATTCATCTTTTCGGTTAAAAATGCATGTATTTTGTTGAAAATTAGTCTTCTTTATAGAAAATTAATCTTTTTGATTTAAAATTAGTTTACTTAGTTACAAATTTATGTATTTTGTTGCAAATTCATATTTTTCGTGGAAAATTAATTTCCTTGTTTTCAAATTAAACTATTCAGTTAAAAATTTATGAATTTTGTTGAAATTTTGTCCCTTTTATAGAAAATTAATCTTTTTGGTTAAAAATTCAACCTTTTGTTTAAAAATTTATGTATTTCGTTGAAATTTTTTTTTTATCATTCTCCTTGGTTGAAAATTAAACCATTTTTTTCAATGTATGTATTCTGTTGAAAATTAGTCTCTTTTATAGGAAAATAATGTTCTTGTTAAAAAATTTATGTATTTCGTTGAAAATTCGTATTTTTATGGAAAATTAATTTCCTTGTTTTTAAATTAAACTATTCGGTTAAAAATTTATGTACTTTGTTGAAAATTCGTCTTTTTATAGAAAATTAATTTTTTGGTTAAAAATTCGTCTCTTTATAGGAAATTAATGTTCGCCAATTTTACTTTCGCCAGAAAAATATGTTTTACTTTCGCGAAGATTTTCAGGGGCAAAAGGTGGCCACTTCGGTCCAGTGTGCAATAAAAAATATGCACACTAATTGTCTTCTGCGTGAAGGTAAAACTATCGACGTATCTCTGATCGATAATCCTAACTTTTTATACAAGCATAAGCTTTACGATACGAAAACAAAGTCAAATAAGTTTGCCTTGCAGTTACGTAAATTATACATGTACGTCATAAACTAAAAGGAAAAAACTTATAAGAACAAGAACTGTACAGTCAGAAGTTTGACGTGGTGTCTGAAAGACGCGCCTCATGCTTGACATTAGTAGTAAAGAATTGTATTCACGCCGAAATTCCACATTTTATCATGTGATATGAAATTCTGAATGTAAGACCTAAGGGTATCCTAGACCTAGCTTTAATCAGTGTGACACTTTCCGCTTTGCAGAACAAAATTTTATGACATTTTTAATTATAATCATCGAGGAGATTATGGGAAAATATCATTTAATTCCTCAAGAAAGAAAGTTCTTGATGTTGAAAAAAGTTAAATTAAACCAAAATGTATGTATATAACTGCATTCTAGCAAAATATATCCAATATAATATTTATATCAATTATCCAGATGTGTGTGTGGGTTTCCCACACTTTTCTTGTCGCCGCAATAACTAAGGAGTTTGTTGAAGTGATATTTTATAATTTAGATATTTGTACCAGCGAGATAAATTGCTAAAATAATTTATGAATTTAAGAAAAAAATTAATATTTTCACGAAACCTGTTATTGTTAGCTTATGTATATTATAAATTTGACTGAAAATTGCAAACATACTGAATGTCTACTATGAATTTGTAAATGTTTAAAGAGAATATGTCTGCAGCAAAATGAAGTAAATCAGAAACTTGGCGCAGGGATAAAGTTAAAACGCTTTCAGTTCGAGCTTGCGCTTATCCTTCGGAATATGGTGTTTCTAAAGTTGAGGAAATCGAACATTTTAATTAAAACACTTTTTCTTT
>JAABKJ010075445.1:187258222-187464095 GCA_011634705.1 Andricus grossulariae | reverse complement strand
CGAATAACCTGAGGTGGTTGAATAATTTAATGAGAAACGTTCTGGCAAAAAGACAGGTATACCAAGCTATTTTGTTATATGATCAAAATGAAGAGAAAACGGGTTCAGATGTGGAAATCATAATTTGTAAAATCTCAAGAAGTTTCCCGGTAAACATACTCAGTTTTCAGGAAATCACAGAAGAAAAATTGCAAAAAATGAGTCTTCTTTCCTCATTTCAAAATCCCAGATCGACAACTGTAATAATCACGATCTGCTCATCAAGAGATAGCCAAGAGTGCTTGTCTGCACTGCATGGACCTTTGAATCAGCGAAGTAGTTGAACTTCCAACGAAAAATGTAATAATTGATATTTCAAGCGTAAAAGATTTTAATTCGAATCCAAAAATAGTTGAATTCCATAAAAAAAGACGAATTTTCAACTAAAAAAGATACATTTTAACCAAGAAGATGAACCTTCCACCACAAAAAATCAATTTTCAACAAAACAGATAAATTTTTAACCGAAGAAATGATTTTCAATTATGAATCTTCAATACAAAATATGAATTTTGAACCAAATAGTTGAATTTAAGACCAAAAAGATAAATTTTCAACCATAAAGATTAATTTTCTACCAAAATATTAGATTTTTCAACAAATTTCATGAATTTAAAAAAAAAAGGTTCAATTTTGTGCCAAAAATGGAACAGTTATATTTTCAGTTGAATTTATAATGAAATAGTTACATTTTTAGGTGAAAAATGTATTTTCAAAAAAAAAAAAAAGGTTATTGAATTATAATAATGAATCATCAACCAGAACAATGAATTTTTAACAAATTATTTCCACTTTCAGCTAAGTAGTTGAATTTTCAACGAAAAATGTAAGAATTTATATTTTAAGCAAAAAAGATTTTAATTGGAATCCAAAAATAGTTGAAAATCATCGATAAAAAAAGATTAGTTTTCAACTAAGCAGTTGCATTTTTAGCCACAAAAGATTAAATTGCTACGACAAAAGATGGATTTTGAAACAAAAAAGATGAACTTAAAAAAAAAAGAAGATTTTTAGTCAATAAAGAAAAATAAATGTCATCCAAAATGTGGAATTTTCATCACAAAAAGACGAATTTTCTACAAAACAGTTAATATTCACCAAATAGTTGAATTTGCAACAAATAAAATTAACATTCTACCTCAAAAAAAAATTTTGAAAAAAATAGTTACATCTTTACCTAAGAAATGAGTTTTCAAATATAAAGATGAATCTTCAATACGAAAATAGGAATTTTCAACAAGACTTAAATTTTCAACCAAGAAAGATTCTTCAATGAGAAAAAAAATTCAAAAAATGGTATCCAAAATGTTGAATTTTGAAACTAAAAATAAGAATTTTTCATAAAATAGTTGAATTTGCAGTCCGAAGATATGAATTTTCAACAAATAAGTTAATTTTCAACCAAATATAGCTTAATTTTCTACTAAAATAGTTGATTTTTCAACCAGCTGGGATGACTTTTTTTACAAAATTTGAAAATTAAAAAAATTTCAGAAAAACACAAAAATATTCTTGGAATATTAACACATTATTCCATTTCTACCAAAAATATGAATTTATAACAAAATACATGAATTTTCAACATAATAGTTACATTTGTAATTTAAAAAATGAATTTTCAAAGGTTGCACAAAGATTTAAATAATTTTCAAAAGATTTCACTAATTTCACAAATATTATCAAATATTACAACTACTTAAAAAAGATTTCCAAAGATTTGAGAAATATTTCACAAAGATTTCAATGATTTTCCAAAGATCTCAAAGATTTCAAATATTTTGCAAAGATTTCAGAAATATGTATAAGACTTCACAAAGACTCCAGATTTTGGTGAGATTTCACAAAGATTTTTAAAGCTTTCAGAAAGAATACACATAGACATCAATTATTTTTACAAATATTATCAAGTGTTTCAAATATTTAGCAAAGATTTCCAAAAATTTGTGGAAATATTTCACAAAGATTTCCCAAAGATTTCCATGATTTTCCAAAGGTTTCAATAATTTAAAAAATATTGCCAAATATTTCGCAAAGATTTCCAATGATTTCAGAATGGTTTCACAAAGATTTTAATGTTTTTCCAAAAATTTCAAACATTTTGCAAAGATTTCAGATAGGCTTTGATTCCGTTGATTTAAAGTTTGCTCCTGAGACAACTTCGTAAAAATTTGTTAGTCAGTTTGAAAAATATATTAAAAATCATTTCATTGCATTTTATAGCTATCCCAACATAGCTGATCTAATTATTAATTATCTAAGAAAAATTTAATTTGTGTCGAATTGAATAACATTATTGTGATTATTTGTAAATCTTGTTAAAAAATACTAAAATTACAATTAAAACTTACGGAGTCTTAAAAATAAAAAATGCATAATTTGGAAAATGATTTAACTTTTTGAATTTTGGTCTTATATCAATTTTCCAATGGGATAGTTTCGAAGTATATTTGATAACAAGCAAAAATATTGACTGAAGTTTTTTAGTCTATCAGAAAAATAGATTTTTCGATTTATTGAAAATTTTCAAATAGTCGAAAAAGCTTTTTAAGTTTTTTTCAAGTTTTTTATTTTTTTTTATTTTCCTTTTTAAGTTTCATCGAAATTAAAAATGCCATTAGGATAATTTGCGAGCCTTTTTTTGGTATTCTAGAAACTTTTACAACAATTTCTAAAACTCTTCAAACAAATTTGTGTCAAATTTTGTATACGGCAAAGCTTTTTGAGATTTGTCTAATCCAAAAAATTGAAGAAAATTTCTCAAACTCTTCAAAATAATTTCTATCAAATTTTGAAAATCATCAAGTCGTTTGAATTTTTGTTTTATGAACAAAATTTCATTGGGATAGTTTTGCAATATATTTGATATGTAGTAAAAGTTTTGATTGGAATTTCTCAATCTATCAGAAAATTTTTTCTCCTGTTTTTTGAAAATTTTAAGTGTTGAAAAGTATAAACTTTTCTTAAACTTTAAATGACTTTTTATTTTGAAGAATGAATTTCAAGAGAAAATTGAAAAAGATTTTAAAACATTTCAAATAATGTCATAAAAAATTGAAAAAGAGTAGTAGATTTTCATTGAGTTATTGTAACAGTTATTAAGTAGGTTTAGAAGTTTTTAAAATATTCAAAAATAATTTTATTCTTGAAAAGATTTCAGAAAAAAATGTTATAAGTAGATTTGTCAAGATTTCGAAAAAATAAGTTTTTCAAGAATTTTAAAGATTGCCAAGAGAACAAAAAAATGTTCCTAAGGTTCCTGGGAAAATTTAAACTCACTTTTTATTTTGAAGAATAAATTTTAAGTGAAAATTGGAAAATAGCTCAAAACTTTTCAAAGGATTTTCTTAAATTTCTAAAAAGATTGCAAGCCATTTGAAAGCAAAAATGTTCAATTTTGTAAAATTAAAAGATTTCATAAAAATCTCGACTAAGTTTGAGAGATACTGAGAAGTTTTGAAAGATTCCAAATTAATTAAAAACTTGAAAGGATTTCAAGAAAGTCAAAAAAATTTAGATTTTTGAAAAGTTTCAAGATAATAAAACAATTTGCTTGAAATATCAGAAAAAATGTTAACTAACTTTTATTTTGAAAAATTGAATTTAGGTGAATATTTGAAGAGGTTTTAAAATACTTAAAAAGATTTCCAAAGTTGTCAAAACAGAATTTAGAAGATTTTAAGACAACTTTTTTTAATTTTTCAGAATTCAAAAGAATTTTTTGGAAAAGTTTGAATAATTTTGAGATATGTAGCAGGTTTAAAGGTTTTTAAAAGATTAAAAATAATTTGAAATTTGAAAATATTTCCAAAATTTTTAAACAAAATGTAAATTTTTGAAGATTTAAAAAGACAATTGCGAAGCTCTTTAAAAAGTTTGAAAGCCTTGAAGAAAATAACAAACTGTTCTTAAATTACGGGGAAAATTTTTGAAGAAAATTAAAAAACTTATTAAACATTTCCAAATATTTTCAAAAATCTGACAGATTTGACGACAATTTTTTCTATTTAAAATTTTTTTTCAAAATTTGAGGAATAATTCGAGCCAATTAAAATATATTTAGGCATTAAAGAATTTTTTTTTAATTATAAATATTTTAAAACTTTGAAAGGTTTCGGAAAATTTATCAAATATTTTTTTATTTCTTCCAAACTTATAAAAGTCCTGAATATCTTTTAAACTGACTCGATTTTTTTTTTAATTTTGTGAAATCCTGTAAAATAAAAAAATTATACTTTTTAGCCATATCGAAAATCTTTCAAAATCTTTTTTAATTTTCTCAAGAATCTCAGGAAAATTGTATTTATATAACCCAGAAAAAAATACAATTTCTAGCAATATTCAAAGATAATATTATTAACAATAATAATAAATTGTTTAAAAAATTATTGTTGCTAAATTTAATCAATTGTTAAGTCACTCCAAGTGAAAAATATACAAATAGTTGAAAATTTCAGAAAAAAAACCGCAACTTTCTACCATTAAGCAAAGATAATATTATTAATAATAATCTAGTATTAATATAGAAGATAGCTATAAACAATACTAATTTGTTTAAACAATTATTTTTGCTAAATTGAATTGAATATTAATTGACTTCAAGTGAAAAGTGGACAAAAAGTTGAAATTTTCAGAAAAAACTGCAATTTCTAGCATTATTCAAATATCATATCATTAACAATAATAATAAATTGTTTAAACAATTTTGTTTGTTAATATTAATGAACTTTAAACGCTCTCTAATTGAAAATTGGACAAAAAGTGGAAAATTGAAAAAAAACGCGACTTTCTATATCTATTCTAAGAGGAAATTCCTAACAACAATAATAAATTGTTTAAACAATTTATGTACACATTTAATTATTATTGCAAAGTAGTATTTTATGTATTAGAAACAATTTGCATTAAAATAACTAAAAACAAAAAATAGTTAGCCCCAAAAAACTCGCAAAACCCATTTGTTAACTTATGGGGTTTTTTTTGGTACCCTATAAAACAGACTTATGGGGGTGAGATTCTAAAAGTCATATTTTATTGAATTTTTATTGATTATTGATTCTTTTTTACATTTCGGGAACTTGAAATTTTTTTATTTGTATAAAAATTTAATTGTTTATAACAATTGAAAATATTTTTTCACTGATTACACTGTTTTTCAGTTTTTAATCAAATTTGTTGAAAACAATTAAATATGTGGATAAACAAATTATTCGTATTCTGTACGTTTAAAATATAAAATTTTAATTGTAAATAATTTTTCAATACTGGAACATCATTCGCTTATTAATATTCTGCTGCCAAATTATTTTTTGTGCACTTTTCTTTTGAAAAAATAAATTTTAAGTGAAGATTGAAAAATATTTCAAAAAATTAAAAATTTTGCCCAAGCGAAAATTTTAGAAAAAATTTGAATAAGTTTAAGTGATATTCAGAAATTTGAAAAAAATCCCAAATAATTAAAAAATGAAAAAGCTTTCATGTAATTTAAAACAAAATGTAGATTTCGGAAAGGTTTCAAGAGAATAAAAAAAATGTTCATAAGAATCCTGCGAAAATTCAAAATTATTTTTCATTTTGAAAAATTAGTTTTAAGAGAATATTTCAAGCATTCCAAAATATTGAGAAAAATTTCCAAAATTGTCGAAAAGGAATCTCGGAGAATAATTCACAATTTAAAATTCTTAATCATTGTCGGTCGAAGAAAAGGATTGATTTGTTACTTATCAAATCATTACAATTTTTAACAAAATGTAATAATTTTCATTCACATAGTTGAATTTTCAATAAAAATGAATTATTTAGAATCAATAATAGAATAGTTTAATTTTCAGTTTAAAAAAAAAGTAATTTTCATCTAGAAAATAATAATGTACAGTCGAAAATGGAAAAGATAAAATTTTCAGTTAAAAAATATATTTTTTTAACTGAAAATTAAAATTTTTCTAAAAACACTTCCATTTCCAACAAAAAATGCAATAGTTGATATTTCGACCAAGAAGGATTTAATTTTAATTAAAAAACAGTTGAATAGAACAAAAAAAGATTAATTTTTAATCAAATAACATATATTTTTTACCAAATAGTTTAAATTTTAACCAAAAAAATTTATTTTCTACCAGAAAAGAGGAATTTTTAACAAAATACATAAATTTTTAAACAAATAGTTGAATTTTTAACCAAATAGTCCAATTTTGTACAAAACCGATCAATTTTCAACCCGTTAATATGATTTTTTTAATAAAAAAATACAATTTTGAAGTAATCAGTTGAATTTTCAACAAAATTGTTAAATTTCCAGTTAAAAAAATTAACTTTCAACCAAGTAAATAACGCGAATTTTCAACTAAATTAAGAATCTTCCATAAAAAAAGAACTTTTAAGAAAGTGGTTTAATTTTCAACCAAGGAGGAGAATTTTTAATAAAGATTGTTAATTTTCTACCAAAAGAAATGAATTTTTAACAAGTTAAAGTAAAGAAAAGTCGATTTCTGGCTTGAAAATTTATCAATTTGGTTGAAATTTTTTTTTTTCTTGACTGAGAAATCTTTTTTGGTTCAAAAATCAGCTAATTTGTTGAAAATTCGTCTTTTTTTGGAATGAATTTAATAATTTTTATTCAAAATTTAAATCTTTATTTTTTGAAATATCAACTATTAGATTTTTCTTTGAGGATTAAACATTTTTGTTGGGAATTTATATTTTCGGTTTAAAAATACAACTGGTTTTTAGAAAAAACGTCTTTTTCGATTGAAAATTTAACAATTTGGCTGAAATTATTTAATTTTATTGGCTGAAAACCTTTGTTAAAAAAAGCGGCTAATTTATTGAAAATTCGTCTTTTTTTGATGAATTTAATAATTTTTTATTTAAAATTTAAATCTTTATTGTTTGAAAGATCAACTATTACATTTTTCGCTGAGAATTCAACTTTTTTTTGTTGAAAATTTATATTTTCGGTTGGAAGTTCAACTGGTTTTTAGCAAAATCGTCTTTTTCAGTTGAAACTTGATAATTCTATGTACGGTTATTAGTATAGCCGAAAAAGAAAAACAATTCATCCTCATGATATTTTTCCATAAAAAGAAAATTGTCAGAGTTATAAAATTTTCAAAATCCATGAAAACAAAGGAAAATTAACATTTTAAGCCGAACAACGCACGATATGAAAAAATGTCACGGGAAAAAAAATGTTTCGTTTTGAAAACCCTACAAGATTATTTTAACGACTTTTTGAGTTTTTTTCCAAAAATGGAAAATTCAAATTTTGATCGCATGAAAAAAAAAACTAAAAAATTCCATTTTACGATCAAACTATGCAAGATACGAAAAAGATGAAAAGACAAAAATTGTGTATCCAAAAAATATCTACAAAATTTATCCTGATTACTTTTTGATAGGATGCGTAACTTTTGTTTTATTCCTGAAAAACAACATTAAAAATAAAAAAATTAAATTTTCGGACAAATGACACAGAAGCTACGATAAAAAAACAACAATTTCACAAAATTTGTTAACTCAAAAAAAATCTACAAATTTGTATTAGTAATTTTTGGATAGGACGCGTGGTTTTTGTTTTAATCGTAAAAAATAAGATTGAAAATAAAAAAATTTAAGTTTTGGAAAACGGCACAAGGAAAGAAAAAAAAATGATATGCAAACTGGTTCACCCAAACAGGATATACAAATTTGTTATTTATAGTTTTTAGAAAATGCGAGTAGTTTTTTTTCAATCGTAAAAAATAAGAATAAATAAATTAAATTTTTGGAAAAACGACGCAATAGACGAAAAAAAATGAAAAGTCAAAAGTTGTTCAACAAAAAAAGATCTATAAATTTGTTATAAGCATTAACTTTTTATTTGACAAAATTTTTCGCTTCAGATTTTTGACAAAATTCAGTGCGAAGCACGAGATTCATGATGGGAATGTGTTCGTTAAAGTCAAAGGAGCTTTAACGAAAGAGAATTCACAATCTCCAAATTACAGTTGTAAGTGATTTGAGCTTCAATTTTAAAAGATATGGGCAGATTTCTTTTGCCTCAAATGAATGAATTTGAACATTTTAAATTTGTATATGAAATATTGTTACATTCCGTTCACAAAAGATCCTATGTAAAAAATATCACAAGATTAAAATAAAAAACTTGGTTGTGGAAAAATCATAGAATTTCGAAAATGAAGTTTTGAGCCTGCAAAGTATATATTATCCTAAATACAACAAATTCCCATTAGTTTCAAGTCCCATATCTCATTATTTCTGGAAACCATAAATTACGTAGATTAAGATCCGGGGGGGGGGGGCAAACATATTTTGTTGGGGTTCGTTACAGGAGGGGGGGCAATAATCAGTTACGTGAAACAGAATCTGGATGATTTTAAAGCCAATTTCTTCAGTTAGCAAGATTACAAATTTTTATTAAAAAATTGGATTTAAAAAGAGTCAATGTTAATTTAAATATTCAAAAGATTTTCAAAAAGTTAAAAGATAAACTTTTTTGAATATTCGTAAAAAGAAATGATGAAGCTTCTTAAGCATTTAGAAAGGTCTCACAATAATAAAAAATATTTTTAAAAATTCATGGGATAATTTGAACTTATTTTTTATTTTGAAAAATTAATTTCAAAAGAAGATTTAAAAAGACTTTAAAACACTTCAAAAGATTTCCAAAATTATTCAAACAGAATCTGGAAGATTTGAATGCATTTTTTCTATTTTTCAGAAGTGTAAACAAATTGCTGTAAAAATTTAAATAATTTCCAAAGATATTTAGAAGATTTAAATGTTTTGGAAATGATTAAAAAATAATTTTAAATTTGACAAGAGAATGTGTTCGTTAAAACCCGAAGAGCTTTAACAAAAGAGAATTCACAATGACAGAATGTGTGCTCAGAATGTGTTAGTTAAAGCCAAAGGAGCTATAACAAAAGATAATTCACAATTACAGAATGTGTGATGAGAATGTGTTCATTAAAGCCCAAGGAGCTTCAAAAAAAGAGAATTAACAATGACAGAATGTGTGATCAGAATGTGTTCGCTAAAGCCCAATGAGCCTTACCAAAAGAGAATTCACAATGACACAATGTGTGATAGGAATGTGTTCGTTAAAGCCCAAGGAGCTATAACAAAAGATAATTCACAATGACAGAATGTGTGATGAGAATGTGTTCGTTAAATCCCAAGGAGCTATAACAAAAGAGAATTCACAATGACAGAATGTGTGATGAGAATGTGTTCGTTAAAGCCTAAGGAGCTTTAACAAAAGATAATTCACAATGACAGAATGTGTGATCAGAATGTGTTCATTAAAGTCCAAGGAGATTCAACAAAAGAGAATTCACAATCACCAAATGTGCCCGCGCGACAGACAGATTTTTTAAAAATATATCTATTAATAAAGAATAAGAATATTCTGCACCATCAATTTAGTATATTAAAATGTCGAAATAAGTCATTCTATTTTATGACGAATTTTAATTTTAATACCGAAAAATTTTAAACAAAGTGTAGATTTTGACATAAAATTTTGAAGTTTTTTAAGGAGTTTTGAGGTTTCGAGATACTGATAATTTTTTCAAGATTCCAGGGAAAAGTTTAATTATTTTGTATTTAAAAAACTAATTCAAAGAAAATAAATTAAAAAATATTTCAAAAGATTGTTCACAATTTCAGAAAAGAATTTAGATTTTCAAAGATATTAAACACAAGGTCATTTTAGTACAAAAATGCTCATTCCTAATTAAATTGACGCAAATAGTTCATTATTCTTCTTTGACGCAGAAGAATTTTGTTCTTTACAAGTCAATATTGCGCTCAGGTTTTTTCAGATTTTTTCAATAACATTCGAAGGTCGCTCAAGGTCATTTTAGGGCAAAAATGGCTTTTCTTAATTAAATTGACGCTATTTATGGATTATTTATTTCTGGCGCGTTGGAACTGTGTTCTTCACAATTCAATATTGTACTCAGATTTTTTTCAGATTTTTAGAATGAAATTCAAAGTTTGATCAAGGTCATTTTAGGGTAAAAATGACTTTTCTCAATTAAATTGACGCTAGTTATTAATTATTTATTTTCGGCGCATATGAAATGTGTTCTTCACAATACAATATTGCACTCAGATTTTTTTCAGATTCTTACAATGACATTCAAAGGTCGCTCAAGGCCACTTTAGAAGAAAAAGGCTCATTCCGAATTAAATTCACGATAATCATTGATTATTAATTTCTTACTCGTATGAACTGTGTTCTTTGCAATTCAATATTGCACTTAGATTTTTTTCAGATTTTCACAATGACATTCAAAGGTCGCCCAAGATCATTTTAGGGCAAAAATAGCTATTCTCAATTAAATTGACGTTATTTATTGATTACTCATTTCTGGCGCGTATGAATTATATTTGCTGCAATACAATATTGCACTCAGATTTTTCTCAGATTTTCACAATAATATTCAAAGGTCACTCAAGGTCATTTAAGCCCAATATGGCTTTTCTCAATTAAATTGACGCGATTTATTGCTTATTTCTTTCTGGCGCGTATGAACTGTGTTCCTTACAATTCAATATTGCACTCAGAATCTTTTCAGATTTTTAGAATGACATTCGAAGGTCGCTCAAGGTCATTTTAGGTCAAAAATTGCTTTTCTCAATTAAATTGACGCTAATAATTGATTATTAATTTCTGACGCGCATGAACTTTGTTTTTTCTAAGTCAATATTGCACTCAGATTTTTTTTAGATATTTACATTAAGATTCAAATGTCGCTCAAGGTCGTTTTAGTGCCAGAATAGCTATTCTTAATTAAATTGACGGTATTCATTGATTATTTATTTCTAGTACGTATTAATTGTGTTCTTTACCATTCAATTCTGCACTCCAATTTTTTCAGATTTTTACAACAACATTCAAAGGTCGCTCAAGGTCGTTTTAGGGAAAAATGGCTATTCTCAATTAAGTTGACGCTATTTATTGACTACTCATTTCCGACGCGTATGAATTTTGTTCTTTCCAAGTCAATATGGCATATACATTTTTTTCAGATTTTTACAATTGAAGCGTTAAAAATTAAACAACTACTAAAGTGCTTCAAAATTTAATTTAATTCAAATTTGCAACTAGAAAGCATATTATTTAAAATTTTTTAGAATAATTAAAGTTTAAAGGTCCACAATATTTAAAATTCTTTGATTTTTAACGGGTTTCCATTTCAAATTAAAAAATTCCAATATTAAAAATGTCAGAACAATATTTGAATATTCTAAATTGTTGGGTTTCAATTTTAAACATTTTCAAATTGATTAATTTCAGATTACGATATTCCAATATTTTTGATTATAATTTCAAGCGTACAAAATTTTCAGGTTTTTTTTTAATTCTTCAAAATCGTGGAATATCAAATTAAAAAATTGTATAGTTGCACAGTTTTCAGTTTAAAGGTTTTGTTATTAATTTTTTCAAATTACAGGCTTTCAGAATAAGTTTAAAACAATAAAAAATTTAGAAAATACTTTGTCAAACTTTGATAACAATTTAATTGTAATTAATTGTAATACCAATTTGGAATTCTAAAATTTAAGAAGCTTTGACGTTGAAATATTCAATTCAGTTTTCAATTTTTAATTGTTCAATTTTTATCGCTTCGAATTGATAATTATTTAAAATCAAAGTTTTCTTTATAGAAACAATGTAACTTTTGTTTTTAACTTTCTTACAAAGTCACTATTGATTAGTCAAAAATGGTCATCGCATGTTCGTCAATAGATCAATCCACGCGTCTCTAAGACGCAAACAATTACATCCAATATAAGAAAAATCCTCTGATAAACAAGGTAAATAATTTTTCTAGAATATTTAAGAACGATATTGGTAGGTCATGAGAGATTCTTCAATTGGGCAATCGATGCGTCTCGAAGACGCGAACAAATATATCATATACATTACTGTTGTATCTTCAATATTAAAAACGTTTTTCTCATGTGAAGAAGATGAAAAATATATTTTTTTAAATCTATAAATCGGTATTGCTGGATCATATGCAGTGCTGGAAGCTACGTTAATAGGTCATTCGTCGCGTCTTGAAGACGCGAACAATTATAGCAGACAGTACTGTACTATTTCTAATATGAACAAAGTTTTTCTCATACGAACAGAATAAACCATTTTTTTTAAACAGCATGAATCGGTAAGTTCATAAAAGGTTAAAAAAATCGATCGATTCGTCATGGAGACGCGAACGAATACACAAGATATAGTATTGTTGCATTTTGAATATCAAAAAAAAATTTCTCTCATAAACAGAATGAAAAATTTCTTTGAAACTTCAGAAATCGGTACTGATAGGTCATAAAAGATTTAACAATGCGTCTCGAAGACGGGAACAAATAGTAGATAACGTATTATATTAATCTTCTTGGTGGAAAATTTATCTTCTCGGTTGAAAATTTATCTTTTTGATTGAAAATTCATCTTTTTGTTCGAAAATTTATGTTTTTGATTGAACATTTATCTTTTTGATTGAAAATTCATCTTTTTGGTTGAAAATTAATCTTTTTGGTTGAAAATTCTTCTTTTTGGTTGAAAATTAATCTTTTTGGTTGAAAATTTATCTTTTTGGTTGAAAATCTACCTTTTTGTTTCAAAATTTATCTTCTTGGATGAAAATTGAACAATTGTAGAAAAATAAACAATTGGGTTGAAAATTAACTTTTTTTTCGAAAATTCATATTTGTGGTTGAAAATTCAACTAATTTGTTAAACAATTCGTCTTTTTCACTTCTAAATTCAACAACATAGTTGAAAATTAATGTATCTGTTGAAAATTTCGTCTTTTTTAATGGAACATAAATCTTCTTGGATAATAATTCAACTATTTTATTAAAAGTTAATCTAATTTGTTAAAAATTAAACAATTTTGTTAAAAAGTAATTCTTTTTTGTTAAATTATAATCCACCATCATTTCAGCTAATTCCGAGTAATTCTAATCAATCCCTCGTAATAATCTTGCGTAATCCAGAATAATCCACCTCCCCCTCGGCCGTATTTTTAGGGGTCGTTTCACCCTCGCTTTACTACTACGGTCGTAAAATATAGGTCAACTCAGAATGCGGTCGACTTTCCTCAACATAATTTGAAATTTATCGAAAATCTGCAAAGCCAGTGAAACCCGACGCGACGGCTGCCTAATCTAGGCACAAACTATCTACACTGTACAGAACCAATTTTTCTACCAGAGACATTTCTTGGGTTTCTTTCATTCTACGAGAAAGCGAACAAAGTCGTTCAAATCGAATTTTTCTTTTTTTTTCTTAATATCTTTTTGCTTTACCTGGAAAACCTTTCTTTAAAAAAAAAATTAGTTTTTCATCTTTTTGTTTTTTTCTTCTTCAAATTGTATTATTATTAACTGTATTATTTTTGGTTAAAAATTGATATTTTTTAGTTGAAAATTCAACTCTTCGGTTGAAAATTAATTTTTTCATCTGAAAATTTAACTATATTATTTTTGGTTAAAAATTGATATTTTTTAGTTGAAAATTTAACTTTTCGGTTGAAAATTAATTTTTTCATCTGAAAATATAACTATTCCAATTCTTTTTCTTTCTTGGTTGATAAGTTTTTTTTTAACTGAAAATTTAACTATATTATTTTTGGTTAAGATTTTTTTTTTAGTTGAAAATTGAACTATTTAGTTGAAAATTTAACTTTAGGGTTAAAAATTAATTTTTTCATCTGAAAATATAACTCTTTTGAAATTTTGATTTATTAGCAACCTTTTATAATAACTTTAGAAAAAGTTAGAACATATGTACATATAATTTTGAAAATTAAATTTTGATACTCATTTCACAACATCGGAAACATTTGAAAAATTATGTGATTGACATAGGGGTATTTTAAATAAAAATAAGCTTTTATTATACAAGTTATATACAATATTCAATAATATAAAATTCAAGTAAATAATCAATTTATGTTACTTAATTTGAAAAAAAACTGAATACTAATCTTTATTTTATTTAATATTGCGAAAAAAATCAGTCATCTAATAATTGGTGAATCAGTTTTAAAATCATTAAACTGTAATTTCCATCAAAGCATGCAAATAATTTTTATTTTACATTTTTTTTTAATTTCCACTTCCATTTCTGAAAATTTGATTCACTAATAACCTTTTGAATTAACTGTAGAAAATTTAAGTTTCAACAGAATCAGTTAATAATTAATTGATCAGCTTGAAACATGAGAACCATTAAACAATTATTGTCATTAAAATATAGTTTTAAGTATTTTATTTATTTTTAAATATAAATTATATTTTTATGTAATTTAGTATGGTTAGAGAAATTAATGAGCTAATAATTAATTAACTTGTTCACAACATAAAAGGCATTGAACTATAATTTGCATTGGAACATTCAAATCATTTTTATTTTACATTTTTTCTGAATTTTTACTTACATTTTTGAAATTTTGACTTATCAGCAACCTTTTATAATAACTTTGAACAAAGTTAGAACATATTTACATATGATTTTCGAAATTAAGTTCAGATACTCATTTCACAACATCAGACACATTTAAAAAGTTATGTAATTTGAATAGAGGTATTAATAGAGGTATTTATGCAGATACTCATTTCACAACATCACAAAAATTGACTAATTTTCGCTGCCATTTCTGACAATTTTATTTATTAATAACCTTTTAAACTAATTCCAGAGAATGATAATGTAATAAAAGCAGATAATCATTAGTTAATCAGTTTACAACATAATAAGCATCAAACAATTATTTTCATTGTAATATTTAATGATTTTTGTTTGAAATAGCTCGTTTCCGGTAATATAAGTTAACATACCTAACCTTAAATTGTTGAAAAATGGTACCAAAATTATTCTTCTTCTTTGAAATCCAAGGATTTTCGACAAAAAATATATATTTCCTGTGTAAAACACTAACATAACCTAAAATCATTAAAAAGTTGTCAATCTTCTTTGAGATACTTAAAATTCATTTTTTTTTTTAATCAAAATTATCAATTTTTTATGAATCTTCTTTGAAATCTAATGATTTTTTGATAAAAATGTTCACTTGAATCATATAAAACTAGAGAGAAAAGTCAATGTGAAGTAAAGAACAAACACTAATATGATAGAATACGTGTGCTTCATTTTGTACTCTCAAAATCAATCAAATATTCTAACCAGAAAAGAATAAAATCTCAGTTTTCAAGGTTTTACCCACGAATTATGAAAAAGCATGCACGTAATAAATATGAGTAGAGGACAATAACCTAATGTAACACATAAGATTCAAAGAGATGCGTACCTTATTTTGCTTTTGAAATAAAACCTCCATAGACTTCATTTTTGTCAAAATCCTGTTTAAACATGAACCTATTTGACAAAAATCAACTTATTGAAGGGTAAAGTTGAAATACTTATATATATATATATGTGAAAGAGGAAAATCTGTGGAAAACATTGAGGGGCTAGAAAAGTGTGATTTTGTTAATTATTTAAAAAATATCGACTTTTTGATTTTATTAATTCAGCATGCACGTTTTTGGTGAGAAATCAATCATTTCTATTTAGAATTTCAACAATTTTAATATAAATGTATATCTCCTGTTTTAAATTCTTATTTTCTGGTAGCAAACAAATTTATTCGATTAAACATTCGAATACACGCTCAAAAGTTTTAATACTTTGTGGAAATTTCATTTGATCAATTGTATAGAAAATTCTGAATTTTTCGAGTCTTTGACAGCATATGTGTCGATGAGCGTTTAGTATTATTTTGTCATAGAACTGATGACCTAATATTCTTCATGGATACTTGTTTTTCAGATCGATATCGTAGAGACAAGAATGTACTGATTAATGAGTGACATAGTGAAAGAGATTTGCAAGAACTAAATTTTTTTAATTCATTTCTAGAATAAGGAGCAAGTGATAATACTTTTGCAGTTCATGATATTTGTAAATTGTATAATTAATGAAAATTATATCTTTTAATGATGTACTGAACAAAATATTTTGTTTGAACAGAAATAATTCTTTCAGCAATTTTGAATCTAATTAATATTTGAAAGATGTCATGAACATTAACAGATGATAAGTTACGAGTTTTTAGATTTTTATTTAATATAAATTTAGATATTGAAACGATTACTTCAGACAAATGAATTTTAAAGGACAAAAAAAGATGTGCCACGGTCTGCATTCGAACCGACGTAATCGTTTTAATATCAATATTCATCTTCATTAAAATTGAAAAAACGTGGACGTTAACATCTATTGATGGTAGTAACACCTCCTAAATATCAATTATATCAAACCTACTTTGATCAAAAATAGTACAACGGTGGCAGTGGAGAAATACTTATAGTACTTCCCTGTAAGAAGGTAGCTACGGAGAACAGAAATATATCTGTTGATCTGAAGCGTGTTCATCCAGCTGATAAGGATCTCCATATACTTGCTCTCAGAAGACTTGAACCTCGTCTTGGCTAGGTGGACTCTTAATGGCACGTGACGTTTTATTGAACAGATGGGAAGGATCAGTAGAAAAGGTTACATACGAGGGGGAGACGTAAATAAATGCATACTGTTGCGCAATGTTGATAATAAATCGACGCTATAAAAGCAGTTGTAAAGAAGAATCGTAGCTTTCATTGATAATAATTGTTCTAATTCCATCCTAACCTTCTACGAAATGTCAAAACATTGATTCAAAGTCATTGAAACTCATATCAACTCCGTTCCTGGCTTCGAATTTTATTTACAATATAAGTTAGGTTTTCGAAAAATAGAAAAGACAATCTGGCTCAATATGGACAAAAATAATTATTCGTTTTTTTGCTTAATCTTTTTGTTGGAAAAAAACAATGTTTGGTACAAAAATCCAACTCTAACGAAATTCCGGTCAAAATATTTAACTGTATTTCGTTAGTATATCTAGCTACACTAATCTTATACTAGTCCTAGTTTCCAGTTCACCTGGACTATTAAATAGTCTCATACTGTTTTTTCAAAGCCTGCAGTCTACAATTTCACCAAAGAGCATCCTTGTCTAGTTAACTAATACGAAGAGTACAATTATCCTAATAAGATTTATGCACATCCCTCTGCACTGTATGTACAGAAAATTCCTGTCGATCAATTGATATAATCGACCCAGGAATGATTGGGAAGGACTCTGCAAGATCTTCCCTATTCGCAGATTAATTTGGATAATATCGAAATTCGAGCAGTTTACGCTGTTCACTTCAGAATCTGCGTTATCCCTATTCTTTTTTGAGGATAGCTGATTATGACATTAGTTTTAACGCATTTAGTCTATAATGAAATTTTTCCCCACCGAAACTATATGTGCTAATTGCATGTGTTTTTGAGAAAATATCAATGAACAGAGGGAAGCAGGTAGTATTATTCAACTCAAGTAACAAATTGATGACATTCTTTAAATAAAATCTGTCTGCATGTACTTCTTCGAAATTCAATAAGTTTCAGTTTGAATAAAGAAAATTTAAAATCTGTTGCGAAGTACGATATCTGGAGCTTTTTAAACCTCAATGTCTCGCTTCGCTGCACTGTGCAACAATAATTTATTTCAAGAAATCTCTTTCTTTTTCTAAAAAATTTCTGAAACAATTGAAACTGAAAAAAATGAAAATCATTTTTCCAATTCTTTAAACATATTTTTTAGAATCTACATTTATTTTTAAAGCTTTACATGGGCTGTTGTAGAAGACACTATTCAAATTTTTGATGTAATGTACACTATTAAAAAAAAAAAAATGATACTGAAAACACTATTTTGCCATGATATCGAAAAAAATGACACTGAAGACACTATTTTTCTACTATTTCCAAAAAAATGACACTGAAGACACTATTTTTCCACTATTTCGAAAAAAATGACACTAAAGACACTGTTTAAAAAACAAATGACACCGAAGATACTATTTTGCCATTATTTTGAAAAGAATGACACTGAAGACACTATTTAAAAAAAATGACACAGAAGACACTGTTTTTCCACCATTTCAAAAAAAAAATCACACTGAAGACACTATTTTTCTATTATTTCGAAAAAAATTACACTGAAGACACTATTTAAAAAAAATGACACAGAAGACACTATTTTTCCACCATTTCGAAAAAAATTACACTGAAGACACTATTTTCCCACTATTTCGAAACAAATGACACAGAAGACACTATATTTCCACTATTTCAACATAAATGACACTGGAGACACAAAAAAAAAATGACACAGAAGACACTATTTTGCTACTATTTTGAAAAAAATTACACTGAAGACACTACTTTGTCATTATTTCGAAAAAAAATGATACTGATGACACTATTTAAAAAGAAGATGACACTGAAGACACTATTTTTCCACTATTTCGAAAAAAATGACACTGAAGACACTATTTTGCCACTATTTCGAAAAAAATGACACTGAAGACACTATTTTTCCACTATTTCGAAAAAATGACACTGAAGACACTATTTTTAAAAAGATTACACTGAAGACACTATTTTGCCACTATTTCGAAAAAAATGACACTGAAGACACTATTTTTCCACTATTTCAACAAAAATGACACTGAAGACACTATTTAAAAAAAATGACACTGAAGACACTATTTTGCCACTATTTCGAAAAAAGTGACTCTGAAGACACTATTTTTCCACTATATCGAAAAAAATGACACTGAAGACACAATTTTTCAACTATTTAAACAAAAGGAACACTGAAGACAGTAAACAAAAAAAATGACACTGAAGACACTATTTTGCTACTATTTCGAAAAAAGTGACACTGAAGACACTATTTTTCAACTATATCGAAAAAAATGACACTGAAGACATTATTTTTCTACTATTTCGAAAAAAATGACAGTAAAGACACTATTTTTCCATTATTTCGAAAAAAATGACACTGAAGAAATTATTTTAAAAAGATGACACTGAAGACACTATTTTGTCACTATTTTGACAAAAATGACACTGAAGATACTATTTTTAAAAAGATGACACTGAAGACACTATTTTTCTACTATTTCGAAAAAAATGACACTGAAGACACTATTTTTCCACTATGTCGAAAAAATGACACATCCTGCGGTTGTCCTTATGACAAACTTTTATATATATATATATATATGTTTAAAATTGACATAACTTAATATTTTCTGATCGCTTTCGAATTTAAAAATTTTAAACTTCAACAATTCAGAAAAATTTTCCTATGCCTTAACAAATTATAGCTAGTTTTTCGTAAATACAATTTTCTGAAATGAACAACTTCAATGAAGTTAGATAAAAATGTGTTATGCAAGTTTTATGAAAATATACAGAAAAAATGTATTCTTCTTTGAATTTCTATTATCCTCATTCTAAAGCGGATGCTATAATTAAAATCAATGCTGAGCCGATAAGTGTTAGTGATACCCATTACAATTTTTTTTAGTTAATACAAATAGTGTTCTAGAAGTTATCTTGGATTTCAAATATATACAGAACTTATTTTGTTTTTAAAAAGAAAATTTCAGAAAACAATGATTGAATCCATTCCAAATTGTGCAGGCAGCGCAACTTCAAGTCACATAATCATTTGCCTCCTAAATATGGGGATTATGAGTATTTGAAATTTTAGGGTTCTTTTTTCAAAAACGAAGATAGACAGAAAAAAGTTTATTTTTCGGCCTGCTGGCCTTAACAAATCTCACCACAAAAATAATTTGTCCAGCAAAAAACATACAAAATGTCATCTTTATATATGCAGCAATTTGACTGAAATACATAATAAAATAAAAATAAGTTTTTTTCCATAAAATCAACTTTTCATGTTTTCAAAATTCAGCCGGGAATATAAAGCCGACTTTAATAGAAAACCACACCTTCTTTATTTTGACCAATATTTTTTCGAAAATTCGGGCCTACATAAAAACAACATTCGGTAAGTTTTATCCAGGCCTAATCATTATTGTGACAATACAAATTTTTACAAATGAACAAACTTTTTTCACCCAATTTTGTCGAATCTTTCTTTGTTTCTTGAAAAATGTAAAAATTCAATTTTGAAAAAAACTCAAAGGATGTCTTCCTGCTACAAGAACCAATTAAATATCTGAATTAGGTCGAAAGTTATAAACGTTTATAAAAAATGTCTATCTTTTTTTTTTGCAGAAGCCTAAAATTTCAAATACTCATAACTTTGAGCAAATGGTGTTTTTCTCAAAACAGTAAAATGATTGTAATACGTAAAATACGTAAAAATACGTCTCCAAGATGTATTGGAGGGCCTCAGCAAAGGCAGGGTGCAGAACCTCTAGGTATTTTTACCAGATGCTGTGCACTCCATCCACACCCTGCGCTTCCCAGTTCTTAGCCCTCTTTGGGATGCGCGTTACGCCGGAGGCTGAGATGGATAGACTATTCGTCCCAGGCAACTGTGCAACTCGCAGCGCGCGCCAGTCGGGTAGGACGTGGTGGGGGACGGCTTGCGGTTGGTCGCTGCTGTGACGCGCGCGAGCCAACGAGCGCGGTATCCGTGGTAGCGGGGTTTGCTAGAGTGGGGGTAGATGTTGTTTGGCTACCAGCCAGGCGTGAGCGAAGCCAGTCAGAGCCTGGTACCAGCACAACGCTCTGATTGGCCGAAATCGTAGCACGAGCGAAGTTTGATGTGAAATTCCCGTGTTCTCTGCAACGCATTCAATTCGGACCTGTTTGTTTCATTATTATAAGAATAAAAGAGGAACATACATTCAGTGTTATTTAATTGAGAGATACGTTTGTCTTATAATTATGCTCAATGTATGATAAGGCCTTTTTATAAAAAAAACAGCCCTGCTAATAAGCAAGCTCAGTATTCACAATGTATCAACTTTGCGACTTTGAAAATCAATATCTTAGAATCAGCTCAATTTTGGAGGTTACACCTATTGACTTTTTTGTTTGCTGGACCAAGTATAACATCTTTACACACTTTTCAGATCTGGACGTTGTGGGCCCAGAATCCCATATGACATTGGCACCCTCCTTTGTGAAAATCCACTTTCAAGAATTTTAGAAAGACAGCTGCCATTTTGACATTCAAAAAATGTTCGTAAAGCTCTACAAAAAATATCTCGTCCTTTTTTTCATCGTTTACAAAAAAAAAAAAATATTTGAAAAAAGTTTCCTGGTCTCAAAAATGGTTCAGCTCGCATTAAACTGATAATGCCTTTCTTTATATTAGCAGAAACTTTTTTAAATATTGGAGAAAATAAAAAAGGTTGGGTTTTCCTGAGAATTTTCTTTTCATGTTTTTAAAATTCGATGGAAAAATAATTAAGATTTTCTGCAAAGCCGCACCTTTTTTATTTTTTCTTATATTTTGTTTATAGTTTCTGCTCACATAAGGAAAGCATGCTATCGGTTTTATAGGGGATCACCAATTCTTAAGCCTGGTAACATTTTTTCTTGAACATAATTTTTTTTGTAAACAATGTAAAATATCACAAAAGAGCGAACAGATTTTTAGAACTTTGCTAGACTTGAAAAAATTTCAGAAAAACAACTGTAATTTTTTCATTTTTCGAATTTATTACATTTTTTAGAAATCAATGGAAAAATCAAGTACGCGGAATAAACAAAGAAAATCTTGAATGCCTATGCTCGTTCGTGAAATACTGCATTTTTAAAAAAAATCTTTCAATTTTTAAGCATTTTTAGTTATTCTCCGAATGATTGTAAAGCATCAACATTTTTTTTTTGATCAACTGTAAAATATGTATATAAATGTAATAATATAATATATATATATATAATTCCGCAGTTCGAAGTGAAAACTCCTAAGCTTAAGGAGTTTCTTCAAGACATCGCGAATGGCGCAGTTTACATCACAGAGGCGAATGAACCTGGGTTCATTAAGATCGTCCTTAGCAGAGTCCTTAGACAGAGTCCAAAGCGTCCTAAGCGGTGATCGACATCCGGTCGAGCAAAAGTACACAAAGGTTCACAACTTGGGAGCCGCGGATGAAGCAAGGGAGAGCACCATAATGATGGGCTCCGTAACAGACGTTGCGCTGGACACGTTCATAAAAGGGCTCCCGGACGAAATGGTTACCTTCTTGGATACCAGAAACCCCAAGGACTTCGGCGAGGCCCGAGATGATGCCCTACAGATCGAAGGAAGGCAAAAGCCACTTGAGAGAGCCAAGAATCACATTTCTGCCAATCCCATCTCCCGACCAAGGGAAGAGGTCCATGACCGACCGCGTTCACCTAGCCCCTACTCGAGGCAAATGGAGTGGAAGCACAAAAGGGAGACGCAATATTCTACAAGAAATGGTTCAAGCGTAGATAAGAATCCGATAAATTATCCACTTCCCGCTCCTGCAAAATACCCTGCCTCCTCATTTCCACATGGCTATTCGCCAGACCACGGAACCTCAGCCAACTCTCTATGACATAGGTATGGAAAATCAACGGATAGTACGACGCTTTCAAGGTCAACCTCGCCAGGACCTCGGGAAATTTAAACAAAGGAATAAAGAGCTCCCTGGTTGTTTTCCAGACAGCACCAAAATCAAGGCGCTCAACAAGCAGTTTCCTGGTAGATACCCTGTCCGGACCCTGTCGTGACGATTGGAACAACCATTATCACCCTCTTTAGTGCCTTAATTGAATTCCACATCGTGAAGAATGACCTCCCAATATCTGCCGATGGGATCATTGGAAGGCCTTATTTGCGGCAAGAACAATCCCAAATATCTTTTAGGAACAATTCATTTGTCACCATTTTGGATCCAATTAACACGATCCCATTTGTTGACAAGGAGTCTCGATCGCAAAACCGAAATTGAACACTTCGATAGGATTCTCAGAATCAAGGTTAGGACGAGGCAACCAGTTGCCGTAAACGCCCTCAATCCAGAAATAAAAGAGCGATACCTACCCAGGAGACACACCCCTAACAAAGTGTACCTAGGCGAGGCGGCCGCCTCCACCTACGAACGAGCCTGTCATGTACTTGCCATCAACACCCGAGAGGAGGACGTGGACAAAGAGCTACCTGCCCAGGAAGTCCTGCCCTAGGATTTTAACGATCCGCACGACGAAGATTCGTGGCCGTCCAAATAAAAAAACAATATGGTAGCGGAATCACAGGGCAATTTTGTATAAAATGTGAGAAATTAATGTTATATTACCATTAATTGAGAAAAGATGTTTTTTGGTTATTGTTTAAACAATTTTTATAAAAAAATTCACAGTTTGGCGATTTTTCAATGAATAGGCTCAATTTTTGTTTACGGAATCAACTAGGAATGTCTTTCCGATGACTCTTTACTATGATACTTTGCAAATTGACAATAATTATTAATTATTTAAACAATTTTCAAAAACAAATTCACAGTTTGGCGAGTTTTCAATCAATAGGCTCAACTTTTGTTTACGGAATCAAGTAGGAATGTCTTTCCAATGACTCTTTGCTATGATATTTTGCAAATTGGCAACAATTATTCATTATTTAAACAATTTTTATAAAAAAATTCACAGTTACAATGAATGCGCTCATTTTTTTTACGAAATCAACTAGGAATGTCTTTCCGATTACTCTTTGTTATATTATTTATCATATGTATCATGGTAAAGAATCATCGGAAAGACATACCTAGTTGATTCCGTAAACAAAAATTGAGCCCATTCATTGAAAAGCCGCCAAACTGTGAATTTGTTCATAACATTTGTTTAAAAATTACTAAAAAGCATATATTCCTAATTAATGATAATGGAACATTTATTTTTGTAAGTTTTTATACAAAAACTATTAATTTTAATGAGCTAAATATTGCCAATTTCAAAAATGACTTTTTTTCATTCATTTGTTTATAACACAATACAATTTTTTTTAATTATTCGAATCAACTGGAAAATATTCTCATGTAGTCGTAACACTGTTTTAAGATCTTCTTTGAACAATCTAAATATCTTAAAAGAAATGGCACTTGGGCAAAGTTAAAAAAAAGTTTAACTTTGTTGTTAAATAACAAATGTTTAAACAATTAAAAAAAAATCTAATCACACAAATATTTTCAAAATTTAAAAAGCTTTTATTGAAAAAAACAACGTTTAAATCGAATGAATAGTGTAGGATAAAAAGTGATTTGTACACGGTACTTTTCTTTGCCCCTCTGTGCTCCGCGGCCGTCAAAGTGCACTTTTACTGCCTAGGCCGGTGAAGTACCCCAGAACCAACAAAGATCTTCTTTTCCGCTCTAAAAAACGCCGAGAAAATGAGGAAACCATACTTGTGTCACATAAAATGACAAAAGCAACTCCGCGAACCGGAATAATTTTGATGGAATCTGCATTATCATCGGAGTTGGTAACGATCGATCATATGTGGATAAGTTCCAAAAACTATGGAACTGGAAATGAACAATATCGATCTAAGGTAACTCCTTAAATAACAGAAATTCTTAACGTCATTTCGGACTAGATGGAATTTGGAAATTTAATAACCGAATTCTTCTAATTGCAGCCTATATCGTTTCCAATGGCAGAGATTCTCTCCTTAAAATGGTCAGAAACCACGAGATAATTGGTGAAGGAGCGTTCCTTTACAAAGCCGTGGAGCAAGCAGCCGAGACAATTAGCCTGAATTTTAACATTAGAAGCACGTCAATTTGCACAGGAATGTAGAAAAACAGTCCTTATCGAAGGAGCAAACTTTTGCTTCCGTTAGATTATTAGGGCTTAATTAAGGTATAGAGGGTTTTATTTTCGCATGACAGGATAGTGTCATATTCACCTTAGCATACCGTGACCACATATTATGTCGAGAAATTCTTAGAGATAGGTACAGAGCGTGTCATACACACGCAGAGTACCTAGAACACATACTATCAGAGTGTCCTACCCACGCAGAAACGACGTATATCTACAGACATAATTCAGCCTTAAGAGTTCTTCATTACCATCTTTGTCGCTATTACGGTTTTGGCCGCGACCCTGTTCTGCCAAACGCTTCAAGGGAGATAGAGTCAATTGTCCAAAACGAGAAGTGTCAAATTTTCTGGAAAAACGATTTTTAGACAGCAGTCTACGTTGCACACCGAAGGCCTGACATTGTTCTTGAAGACTTCGAGAAACGAATTATATTTGTGACCGAATTCTCGGCTCTATCCGAATACATCATCACTGCCAAGGAGAAAGAAAAGAAGGGAAGTTATCAAGACCTTAAAAGGGAGCTGCAAGGACTGTACTCAAAATATTTGGAACAAGCGATTGTCCTTGTGATAGGTGCTTTTGGATTTGCAGAGCTATCGCTGGTTCGTAACCTCAAAGCCATACTTGCGTGCCAAAAATATGCCGAGGCACTTGCGAGATGAATTCAGAAAGCTGTCATCCTTGGGTCGCTTCGTGTCATCAAAATACCCGGGGTTTTCGCTGGCCTCTTATTATGATTTCGTCGTGTCCTGTGACCACCCATCTCTCGGTTGTCAGACTTGGCCATGAGTGGGACTTACCGCGGTCCTACTGGGAGCCGGTGTCATTTTTACATGGCAGTTGCTCCCAGTGGGACCCTGCGGTGATTTTTCAACCTAATTTTTTAATTATATATAAACATTTCTATTAGTTTAACCCTTTAATGATATTACTTTCATCATTTTTCTGTTATTATTACGAAATAAATAAATTACCAGTAATTACCAGTTACAAACAATATTATATTTTTGTTTTATATTTTTACAAATTTAATGATTGCATTAGACGTATACTTGAAGAATCAGGGTTCAAGAGTATCCTATTCTGAAATTATCTGGCGTCATCATCTGGTCAACTGGACATTCCTTTATTTCCTCACAAAGTATAATCACTGGCATTTAAACGCAATAAACCGTTGAAATGGAAAATTAAAATATTGCCTACCCGATGAATGATTTTAAATTTCCGGTAATTTCCCGGGTTTCTTTTGATTAATTGGTAATGTTTCCTGGTGATTTTAGAAGTTTAAAACATTTGAATGATTTCAATCGACTTTAAAAAATTGCTAGACCAATGAGAAATAGAGAGTGACAACATATTAAAAATGTCAGCTAGTAGTAATGTGGCGCCTCTTACTCCCATCATACCCGCGAGGTCCATATTAGTAATTGAAGTAATTAAACTAATAATCCGTTTGTGCATTTTGCCTTATTGTGATCGTGCTATAATTTTTTCATTATTAGGGTAATACATCGAATCAGTATCAATACCAGTTATTCTCGAAAAAGTTTTATGGCACAAATAATTTTTTTCTACGAAAACCCGTTCGTTTTGAACATTTGATTATAATAGTTTTTACTACTCTTTCATACTATTTATACAGTTTTTTCTATTCATGATAATAAATGAGATTTATTTCTTGTATCTTTGTTTATTTGTCAAAGCCTCAATCTCTACGTATTTCGAAGATTTTGACAGAAAAAATTACTTCCTTGTTTAGAAATTTGTTATAGTTGCACACTTGTCTAACAACTTATTCATAACAATCGTCAATTTACTTTGCAAAAAATTTTGATAATAGATCATGATTAGCTTATGTCCAAGTATATTTACTGAAGCCAATAACTTTCTTCTGTGAACAACCGTTCAATTGGGATATTTGTTTAATTTATTTGTCACAAACAATTTAATTGATAATTTTTAACAATATTATGGAATTTATTATCATTTCTGAAACAGTTTGAATTTGGTTCAATAGAAAGAAGAAGTGTGGCCTAGGGATAAATACCAAATTGACTATATGTCTTGACAAAATTATTTTCCAACAATAGAAACTGTTAACAAATGGTGATAATTCGTCACTGATTACGTCAATCTAGCAGTCAACCCAACAAATTTTAGATAAAAAAAATTGTTTTCAATAGTTACGCACGACAGTATTTTGCAAGACAATGCACCAGCTCACAAATCGATTAGAAACATGGACAAGTTACACAAGTTAGGCCTTCAATTGCTTCCCTACCCCTCCCCCATATTCTACAGATTTAGCCCCCAGCGACTATTATCTGCTTCCAAACTTGAAGAGGTGGCTCCAGAGACAGATATTTGCGACGAATGAAGAAGGCAAATCAAAAACTGAGGGCTATTTTAAAAGCCTTGAGTAACCTTACTATTCAAAAGTCATCGCAATGTTAAAAAATCGTTTTACTAGGTGTATCGAGCTTAGTATTCAAGGTATTCTGTTTTAGGCGTCTCTCACTCAAACGACATTCTTTATCATGCATTTCTTATGAACTATTTCTTGCCACAATTTTCTGTCCTGGCATACCTCTTAAGCTTTCTTCACGTCCATACATGTTTTCATGCAAACTCTTTTGTTTATATGGCTCTTTATATATTTTCGACTTGGGGTCTCGTTCACACATTCCCCCCAATTTTTCCCTCGGTCTGTCTCTGGTCGCGCTACCATTTTATTTGCTTGCAAACCTTTGATTCGACAGTTGATCTTGTTTCATTCTCTCAACATCCCCAAACCTTAACAAATTTCTTTCGTTGTTACCAAACAGTGTTTTCTCCACACTTTTTCTTTAACAATCCTCTCATTACTGACTTTGTCCATCAGCGTTTTACCGCAGACATTGCGCAAGAATTTCATGCTGATCACGTCAATCTTCCTCTTATCCTTTTTCTTGTAAGGTCCTGGTTTTGCTACCGTACAGCACAGTTTGTGCAAGTACATAATTATATAGTGAAATTTTAGCTTTATTCATTGAATTCTTACTTCTGGTGATGGCTCCTACCCTGCCGATACTCCACATCTTTTAGGAATCCTATCATTACTGACTTTCTCCATTAGTGTTTTACCGTGAACATTGCGCAGGAATTTCATGCCGATAGCGTCAATCTTCCTTTTATCTTTTTTCTTGTAAGGTCCAGGCCTCGATACCGTACAGCACAGTTGGTGCAAGTACATAATTATATATTGTTAATTTTGCTTTATTTATCATACTCTTACTTCTGGTAATGGCTCCTACCCTGCCGATACATAACATTCTTTAAGGACACTCTCATTACTGGCATTGTCCATTAGCGTTTTACCGCAGACATCGTGCAGGAATTTCATGCCGATCACGTCAATCTACCTCGTATCCTCTTTCTTGTAAGTTCAAGTTCTCGCTACCGTACATCACAGTCAGTGCTAGTACATAATTATATATTGCTGTTTCAGCTCTATTTATTATATTCTTATTTCTGATAATGGATCCTACTCTGCCGATAGACCACATTTTTTAGGAATCCTCTCATTATTGACTTTGTCTATTAGCGTCTTACAGCAGATATCGCGCAGGAATTTCATGCCGATCACTTCAATCTTCCCCTTATCCTTTTTTTTAAGTTCAATGTCTCGCTACCGTACAGAACAGTTGGTGCAAATACATCATTATACATTGCTGTTTTAGCTTAATTCATAATATTCTTACTTCTGGTAATGGCTCCTACCCTGCCGATACATAACATTTTTTAGGAATCCTCTTATGACCGACTTTGCCCATTAGCGTTTTACCGCAGAAAGATGCATTTTCAACCAAGAAGAATGAATTTTAAACAAAGATCTTTTTTTCCGAAATATTCCCAAAATGTCAATCCAAATAGACGAATTTTCCACAAAGCAGTTGAATTTTCAACCAAAAAGTTTAATTTTCAACCACATAGTTGAATTTCCGTCCTACAAAGATGAATTTTCAACCAAGAAAGATGAACTTTCAACGAAGAACTTTTTTTCAAAAAATATATTGTAAATCCAAAAGAGATTAACTTTGCATCCAAATAGACGAATGTTCAACAAAACAGTTGACTTTTGAACTGAATAGTTGAATCTTGAACAAAATAGTTAAATTTTCGACCTACAAAGATGAATTTTAAAATAAAAAAGATGAATTTTCAATGAAGAACTGTTCTTCCAAAAGATAAATAGTAAGATTAACTTTCAATCCAAATAGACGAATTTTCAAGAAATAAATCGACTTTTCAACTAAATAGTTTAATTTTCAACCACATATTAGAATTTTCGTCCTGCAAAGATGCATTTTCAACCAAGAAGGATGAATTTTAAACAAAGATCTTTTTTTCCAAAAAACTCCCAAAATTTCAATCCAAATAGATGAATTTTCGAAAAAGCAGTTGACTTTTCAACAAAATAGTTTAATTTTCAACCACATAGTTAAATTTCCGTCCTACAACGATGAATTTTCAACCAAGAAAGATGAATTTTCAACGAAGAACTTTTTTTCAAAAAATATATTGTAAATCCAAAAAAGATTAACTTTTAATCCAAATAGACGAATTTTCAACAAAGCAGTTGACTTTTGAACTAAATAGTTGGATTTTGAACAAAATAGTGGAATTTTCGACCTACAAAGATGAATTTTCAACCAAGAAAGATGAATTTCCAATGAAGAACTTTTCTTCCAAAAAATATATTGTACATCCAAAAAAGATTAACGGTAAATCCCAATAGACGAATATTCAAGAAAGCAATCGACTTTTTAACAAAATAGTTGAATTTTCAACCACATAGTTGAATTTTGGACCTATAAAGGTGAATTTTCAACAAAGAAAGATGAATTTTCAATGAAGGCCTTTTTTTCCAAAAGATATATTGTAAATCCAAAAAAGATTAACTTTCAATCCTAATAGACGAATGTTCAACAAAGCAGTTGACTTTTGAACTAAATAGTTGAATCTTGAACAAAATAGTTGAATTTTCGACCTACAAAGATGAAGTTTAAAACAAAAAAGATGAATTTTCAATGAAGAACTGTTCTTCCAAAAGATAAATGATAAATCCAAAAAGATTACCTTTCATTCCAAATAGACGAATTTTCAACGGAGAACTGTTCTTCCAAAAGATAAATTTTATCTGCGGAAGAACATTATAAAGGGAATAAGCAGCCCTGAAATTCATCATTCAAACGTTTTTTTCAGAATTCCTCTTCTATTATTCATTTTTTTCGAATCAGTTGGCCATAGTTTATTATCGAATGACGATATCAGTTACAATATTCACAACTTCAGGGGTCACATCTAATTTTTTTAGAAGAGTAAAATTGTTTTGTTTTTTTTCAATTTTTCTGTCGAAAAATTCTAAAATTCATTAAATACTTTGAAAAATGATTTTATTCATAAAACAAATAAGATTCATAATTTATCATAAGTGTATCCAGATTAGGGTGGTTCAGACATTTTTTCTCGAATTTTCAGGCATATGGCCCACGCCTCATGAAGTTTGACACGTATTTCCTATGAGGAAAAAAAACGTTTTTGTAAATTTTATGTTGAATCATTAATATTAGCTGAATCGAGTTGGAACTCAACACATTTTTTCGTAATTAGCCATATAATATGAATAAAATATTACTTTTCAAATATCGTCCTCCACAAGTATGTTTGATAGGTTCCCAAAAAAATTCCATATGTGAAAAAATGGGTTTTGCAAGTTTTTGGCCCTAATTATGTTGCTTTTTTTGCGGTTCATGAAATGAAAATTGTTTCTTATATATAAAATACAAGTTGAGGCTGATAAATAGACGTTTACATAAATTATTTCAACAATGTATGTATTATTGCTTCTCCTGAACTATCAAAATTTATGTCCACTTTTTACTAAGTGAGGTGATAATTAATACAAATTAACAAACGTGCTTCTTGAAATAATTAATTATTGGTAATAACTATCTTCTCTTAGAGTAATGCTAGAAAGTTGCTTTTTTTCTCAAATCACAACAAGATTCATTTTTTGAATAGTATTGTATTTTTCCAAGTGAAAGTCTTTCGAAATCAACGATATAATTACTTCTGTACTAAAATTTTTTTGTCAATAGTTAGAAGGCAAAACATCCTAAAAAACCGACTTTAACCTGCTCCCAGAAAGCGGTCCACCTTAGGATAACTCTGAAAAAGTTCACAGTTATTCTTTCAAAATTCTGCAATGCAATACATTTTTCAAAATACTGAGTTATTTGATAACTTAATTTTTACAGTGATTTATTTACAAAAGCCTTATCTTGAAAAAGAATGAAAATAAGAAACCGTGTAATGACTGCAAATGTGCAGTTTTATAAAGCGAGTGTAGTGTAATAAATAAATGTATGTGACTCGGGTGCATAAACGCGTTTTTATGCGACAGAGTAGAGTATCGTAATGTTGTACATTACGATACAGTGGACGATCACTCTTCACATTGCACTCCATTGTATCGTAATGTTACCTGATTGCTGCTACCGGTATTTCAGGCAGTAATTCGAGAAGAACGGACTGGTTCCAGTTTTCCACGGAAGTAAGTAGTGCATACTCGGAGGTGCCTAGGTCAATTAGGGGCGTGGACACCCTGGAGATAGCACCCAATGTTTTCACAGAGGCCATTAAATCTACTCATGAAAGTAATTGTCGACCCACAAGAGTTTGAGAGGCTGAGGTGACACACTGGTGGAAGGGGGAACACGAAAAGCTTCGTGGGGAAACCAGAGAAAAGTTTATACTTATCAATACTGGCAAAATGGATGAACTATGGACCACATTCATGACGATGAGATATGAATACGGGGGTGCAATATGCAAGGCGAAGCAAGAATGCTAAACCAACACTTGCACAATCCTGATCAGATCCTACGTCACAGTCCTACAATCTGAAATTAGGGCCATGCTCCAGTGCGCCTAAAAGGCACAGGAATATGACAACAAAAAAAACATCCGTATCTGCTTGGGCAGCAGGGTTGCTATGATGGTATCGAATGGAACAATGACTCCATCGATACTAGTATGGGAGTGCTTTAAGGCACTCAAAAATCTAGCCCTGGAAAACTGAGTGACTCTACTTAGGATCCCTGGATACAGCCGCATTAAAGGCAATGCGATATAGGACAGGCTAGCAAAACTAGCAGCAAGAGAAAACTCAACTGGACCCCAGCCAGTTGTAGACATCTCCGGTAGGTTACTCAGTGAAGAAATCAACAGTTGACTAACAGAGGAACATCAGAATGAGTGGGGATTGGCAATTAGATGCTCACATTCACTGGCAGTAATTGCATCAGTGAGTCAGAAATATCGGCCAATAGCGTGCCGGCGGTCCTAGCAGTATCGAGAGAGCCGTATGTTTGACGTTCCTAAAAAATCGCAGGGCAGTGAAAAAGGATATGCATAGCTTGAGTATTTCTTAAGCTCGGTTAGAGTTTAGCTTTAAACCCAAGCCATACAACTGTTAATTTCTTCAGTGAGTAACCTACTGGTAATGCCCACAACTGGCTGGGGTCCAGTTGAGTTTTCTCTTGCTGATAGTTTTAGTTGAGCTTTCATTGCTGATAGTTTTTCTAGCCTGTCCGATATCGCATTGCTTTTAATGCCGTAGTGTCCAGGGGTCCAAAGTAGAGTCACTCGGTTTTTAAGGCCTAGATTGTTGAGTGCCTCAAAGCACTCTCACACTAGTAGCGATGGAGTCATTGGTCCATTCGGGACCATTATGGCATACCTGCTGTCTAAGCAGATACGGATGTTTCTTTTGTTGTCATACTCCTGTGCCTTGTAGGTGCACTGGAGCATGGCCCTCATCTCAGATAGGGTGTCCGAGAACTTTATTTTCAAAATTCGCTGACTTTTCCTTGACTATTTTTTCATTTTCCTTTATCATTAATATTCAAATATCAGCATTTTAATCTTGTAATATTCTCAACATAGAATCTTTTATAAACGGAATAAAACAATATTTCAAATACAAATTTTAAATTTTAAAATTTATCAATCAATTTCAAGGAAAAAAATGTCTTTTCTATTATAAAAGATGAATGTTTAACCTAAAAAGATAAATTCCCAAAAAAGTGTGGCATAGTTTATATTTCAATCAATAAAGATGAAATTTATAAAAAAAAAAGGGTTTTAAAACCAAAAAGAAGAATTTGCAACAACTCAAGAAAGAAGTAAAATTTTATATAAATTGTTGAACATTCAAGCCAAACGATGAATTTTCTCTACAAAAATGGAATTTTCCACGAAACTGATGCGTTTTTACCCAACAAGCATGAAATGCAAACCAAGAAATGATTTTTTTTAATAAAAAGGAGAATTTTCATATAAAAAAGATAAATCTCTAAAAAGTTTAAAAGTTACATTTTCAGACAAAAAATTAATTTTAAACCAAACTTTCAACCGAAGGGATGAATTTTCAACAAAAATGTAAATCTTCAAGAAAAAGAATGATTTCTTAACAAAGTTATTCAACCAAATCTTTCAAACAAAATATTTGAATACTCAAGCAAAGAAGAGGAATTTTTAACCAAAAAGTTGCATCTTATTTAAAAAGTGATATTTCTACAAAGAAATATGAGTTTTTAAATCAAGAATATAAATTTTCAAACAAATAGTTGAATTTTCAAAAAAATGTAGTTGCATTTTCTGTTAAAAAAGATTTCAGGTGACTTTTCAAAATCAAAATATGAATTTTTAAACAGGAAATAAGTTTCTACGAAAAAAAATTGAATTCTCAATCCAAAAAGATAAATTTTTTTAAACAAAAAGGATGAAATTTGAACAACATAGTTGAATTCTCTACCAAAAAGTTGCATTTTTATCCAATACAGATGAAATTTGTTCTAAAAAAGATGAATTTTTAATAAAAAACGACACATTCCTTTTCTGAAAGTTGAACTTACATCCAGAAAATATTTCAGATGATTTTTCAACGCCAAAATATAATATTTAAGCAAAAAGTAAATTTTCTAATTTACTTTATTTTCATCCATTTATTTACATCCAGAAAACATTCTAGTGCCCTTTTAACACCAAAGTATTAAAATTAAACAAAAAGACATTTTCTATGAAATGGTTACATTTTCAACAAAGCAGCAGAATTTTCAAGCAAAAAGTATGACTTTTAAACAAAATGGTTGAATGTTCAACCAAATAGTTGTGACAGCAAAACAATATCTGAATTAATGCTAACTAATCCCATCTCTGTAAAGCTTCACGATTACCCAAAAATTCACAGAAACAACCTACACCCTAGCACGCTTCCTCGCCAAAGAACTGAATCCTTTCACAGGAAAATCTATCACACGCATCGAAAATTCATTTGAAAACATACGATACTTTCCCAAGAAAACATCAAGAAGCAATCGAAATCTGGAAACACCCTGATAACATCAATTGGGACAATGGATAATACCAATCCACTTTGGTTCGTATTTTTGCACACGATTGAAACTCGAAACACCTCCTTTTACTCTAATGAATCATGGTAAATGTATTGGATCTATTAATACTGCTTTTCTTTTCAAGGTCTTTTGTGCCATTTTTTTCCACAAGTCGACTTTTCTTCAGTTTATGTTTCTAAAAATTTTACCTAAATGGCATCCTCTGTTTCTTGATACAGAGTTTACCTCACAGTTGGACTGCTTACCTAACGGCGATCCTATTTCCGGCGCTTCTCGTACCGGAGCTTCTGATTCTCCTGAAAGGTCTTCTCATATCAGACCTCATTCTCCGTATTCTCCGACCAGCTCTTCTCCTTCTGAATCTTCTTTCCGTGTCAGGTCTAGATCTTTTTCTTCTTGACGTTTTTCTTTCCGCCGAAGCGAACCTAAGCTAGAGGAACTTACATCTGTTCGGGTCATTCCTCACAAGAATCCGAACCGCCGATTTGAAATTCGATGATACGAGGACTGTTTGATGAGTCAGTGACTTTTTGAATTTTGTTGCGCAGTAACTTAAAATGCGCCACTGATCTCGTCAACGCCATCTATGAGTAGACGACATTCGAATTTTGATCAAGCTGGGTCGTTTATTACGTGTTTGATATCCATTAAAAGGAGAGAACCTCGTGAATATTAACGAAAATGGCAAAAAGTGAATTTCATGTGCTGAATAAGCATTATTTTTTGCGTAAAAAATCATCACTGAAGGCAAGGAAAGGCTACATAAAAACTATTGGAATTCTGCTCCATCAATGTGAATAATTGGGCATAAAAAAGCTATACGCGAGATGGATCCCGCGATTGCTCACATTCGACCATGAGCGCAACCGTGTGCCCATTTCAAAAGAGTATTTGACGTTGTTCAGCCGCAATCCGCTCGAGTTTTTGTATCGTTTTCTAACCGTGGACGAAACATGGATCCACCACAACACACCAGAGATCAAGAAAAAATGAAGAAGAGGGTTTCTCCGGGTGAGCGTGCACCAAAGAAGGCCAAGGTGGGTCTGTCGGCCAACAAGGTCGTGGCCACAGTTTTTTGGGATGCACGCGGTATCATTCACATCAGTGTGTAGTCTGAAATATAAAAGTGATTTTGGATGAATTTTGAAATAATTAATTAATATATTAAGCAGAATTCTTTAAAAAAAGTGGAAAAGAGGGGAATAGGGGAAAGAGTGTGAAGTCGGAAATATATAAGTGATTTTGAATTATTTAATTTAGAAATTAAGCAGAATTCTTTTAAAAATGGGAAAAGAGGGAAATAGGGGAAAGAGTTTGAAGCCGGAAATATAAAAGTGTTTTTGAATTAATTAATTAAGAAATTAAGCAGAATTCTTTAAAAAGGGGGAGAAGAGGGAAATAGGGGGAATAGAAGAAAGAGTGTGAAATCTGAAATATAAAAGTGATTTTGAAACTCTCTCTCTCTTTTCCCCTTTTTTAAAGAATTCTGCTTCATTTCTGAATCAATTAGGAAATGAAGCAGAAATGTTTAAAAAAGGGGAAAAGAGGGGAATAGGGAAAAGATTGAAGTCTGAAATATAAAAGTGTTTTTGAATTAATTAATTAAGAAATTAGGCATAATTCTTTAAAAAGGGGGAAAGGAGGGAAATAGGGGGAAATAGGGGAAAGAGTGTGAAGTCTGAATTATAAAAGTGATTTTGAATTAATTTTGAAATAATTAATTTAGAAATTAAGCAGAATTCTTTAAAAAAGGGGAAAAGAGGGGATTAGGGGAAGAGTGTAAAGTCTGAAATATAAAAGTGATTTTGAAACTTTCTCCCTCTCTTCCCCTTTCTTAAAGAATTCTGCCTAATTTCTGAATTAATTAGGAAATGAAGCAGAATTCTTCAAAAAATGGGGAAAGAGGGGAATAGAAGAAAGAGTGTGAAATATGAAATATAAAAGACATTTTGAAACTCTCTTCGTCTTTTCCCCTTTTTTGAAGAATTCTGCTTCATTTCTGAAATAATTAGGAAATTAATCAGAATTCTTTAAAAAAGGGGAAAAGAGGGGAATAGGGAAAAGAGTGTGAAATCTGAAATATAAAAGTGATTTTGAATTATTCAATTTGGAAATCAAGCAGAATTCTTTCGAAAAAAGGAGAAAAGATGAGAATAGGGGAAAGAGTGTGAAGCCTGAAATATAAAAGTTATTTTGAATTAATTTTGAATTAATTAATTAATAAATTAAACAGAATTCTTTAAAAAAAAGTGGAAAAGAGGGGAATAGGGAAAAGAGTGTGAAGTCTGAAATATAAAAGTGTGTTTGAATTAATTAATTAGGAAATTAAGTAGAATTCTTTAAATAGGGGAAAAAGAGGGAAACAGGGGAAAGAGTGTGTAGTCTGAAATATAAAAGTGATTTTGGATGAATTTTGAAATAATTAATTAATATATTAAGCAGAATTCTTTAGTCCGTCTCTAGTGGAATGTCAACGAATAAGAGGTTATATCACAGCTATCACTATTTTTATTAAAAATAACTTATTTTTCTTGCTGGATATGTTTAAAGTTGATTTTTCCAGTACATAAAAAACCACAGACGCGACCCATCATGTTTTCCCAGCTTCAAATGTTTTGATTTTCATAAAAAGCTATGGTCGGCATTGCCCTCCTGTGTGGGGCAAAGCCGACGAAATACCGCATGTTCGAAATAATTAAATTATTAAATCATTGTTTTATGTATGTAATTAATACTTATAGAAATATGATATACAATAATGTAGGACTTGAAATTTAAAAAAGAATTGATCAATTCTATATCTTATTAACTTAAAAAAATCATTGACTGTTAACTGGTCGACGCTGCCTCTCCTTACCCCATATACATAATTGAAAGCTTTTTGACGTGAAAATACCTGCAATATTGAAAATAATGTATGTATTCATTGACTGGATTTGTTTAACATACCATTTTTCATTGATAAAATCACAATTATGAGCGACAATTATAGCAAAAAGTGAGCAACTAAAGATAAGTAGAATATTACTAATTCGAGTAGTTGATATATTTCCTAATTCAATAGTGGGAAAATATTTGCTTTATAAGAATAAAATTATCCAGAACTGCGTATATAATAATTTAAAAAAAGTTAAAATCCTGGAAAACGTGAAAAATAGAAAAGTTTAATGAAACGATGCGATGGCGTAACTTTTTTAGCTCTGTTGAAACAAGAAGAAGGCCATACAGTGACATTGATAACGCTACTTTTCAACAGGGTTCTGTTTCCGATTTTCAAATTTTTTCGTATAATTTTATATATTTTTGTGTATATTCTCCTAATTTTCATATAACAATTGCAATTATTTAGCAAACTATGTGGAAATGATTTGCCTTGAATAAGGACCGGCTTGAATGAGTATGAAATTCAGTGCCCTTTTTCCTAATGTAAAAGATACGTTAAGGGGTCTCCAAATCAATATAGGTGAAATTAGGTATTGACGAGTTAAATCTTACAAATTCGATTAGCGAAAACTGAGCCAACAAAGATTATTAGAAAATAATTCATTTAGTTATCCTAAATATTACCTAATTTAATAGTGGTAAGCAAGTAATTGCTCAATACAAAATGAATAAACCAACTAAGGACTGTATATAATAATTAAAAAGGTTATTAAAATGTAAAACGTGGAAAATACAAAACTATAATAAAACGAAGCGATGTTGAAATATTCTTGACTTTATTGACACAATAAGAAGGTCATATTATGAAACTGTACAGCTGATGTAGCCTGTCGCCAATTTAAAAATATTGACTTTTCCCTTTAGGATAAACAGCGTTTTTTGAACAACCCTAGTCTACACATTACATGACGCTATTTTCCGTGATTTTTGACTTAAAAAAGTTTAAATAATCAGGGTGTCCAGCGATTCTTAGGAACGAAATTCAAGGTCTTTTCCAGGTTTCCCAGGTCAATAAGTCAAGTTTTTCCAGGTCTCCTTTTTTTACATAAAATAATGAAATAACCGTTTGTTTTAGACGTAAAAATGAGACATTTTATTTCTTATTGTCCAATAATTTTTAAAGAAAGCAGAACCATAAATAAACAAATTCTTAATTTTTTACGAACATGAGTCGTCTTTGAGATAATTGAAATCTTTGAAATCCTTGGAATCTTTGAAATTTTTTAAAACTTTTATGAAATCTTTGAAATATTTGTGAATTTGTTGAAACCTCTTGAAGTACTTAAAATCTTGATATTTCGGTGAAATCTTTTAGAATCTTGAAATTTTTGTAAAATATTTGAAATCTTTAAAATCCTTGAAATTTGTTGAAATTTGTATGAAATCTTTGAAATTTCTTGAAGTACTTAAAATCTTTGCGAAATCTTGAAATTTCTGTGAAATATTTTGAAATCTTTTTAAATTTTTGTAAAATATTTAAAATCTTTAAAATCCTTGAAAACCTTGAAATTTTTTGAAATTTTTATAAAATCTTTGAAATATTTGTGAATTTGTTGAAATTTATTGAACTACTTAAAATCTTTGTGAAATCTTGAAATTTCTGTGAAATATTTTAGAATCTTTTGAAATTTCTGTAAATATTTGAAATCCTTAAAACCTTTAACATCCTTGGAATCTTTAAAAAAAATTGAAATTGTTATGAAATCTTTGAAATATTTGTGATTTTGTTGAAATCTCTTGAAGTACTTAAAATCTTTGTAAGATCTTGATATTTCGGTGAAATCTTTTAGAATCTTTAAATTATGGTAAAATATTTGAAATCTTTAAAATCCTTGAAATTATTTGAAATTTTTATGAAATATTTGTGAATTTGTTGAAATTTATTGAAGTACTTAAAATCTTTGTTAAATCTTGAAATTTCTGTGAAATATTGTGGAATCTTTTTAAATTTTTGAAAAATATTTGAAATCCTTAAAACCTTTAAGATTCTTGTAATCTTTAAAAAATTTTGAAATTTTTATAAAATCTTTGAAATATTTGTGAATTTGTTGAAATCTCTTGAAGTACTTAAAATCTTTGTAAAATCTTGATATTTCGGTGAAATCTTTTAGAATCTTTAAATTTTGGTAAAATATTTGAAATCTTTAAAATCCTTGAAATTATTTGAAATTTTTATGAAATATTTGTGAATTTGTTGAAATTTTCTTATTTTGCATTAAATTTTATTCTCAGCTACCCTGAAAAATGTATCATTTCAATAAATTTATATTATTACAATTTATGATATGCATTTGCATTGTTACATACGTATTTTCATTGTCTTGTTCTTATAATTTGAAAAAGCGTATCCTATTTTAAGAAAAATTGTTATGGAACACTGCATTGAAGCTTGTGCCGTTTTACCATTTTAATTTATTTTAATGTTATTTTTTACGATTTAAACTAAAAATACGCATCACAGCGTAAGGTGATTCTAAGCAAACTTGTAGATTTAATTTGAGCGAAAAATTTTGTTAAATAAAATGTTATTGTAGCTTGTGTCCTTTTTTCCAAAAAGGTAATTTTTTTCCAATATATTTTTATAAAAAGAGTTTATAACATATTTGAAGATATTTTTTGGTTAACTTTTTTTGTCATTTTTTCGTCTCTTGTGTCATTTTTTCTAAAAATTTGATTTTTTCATTTTTAATCTTATTTTGTACGAATAAAAGAAAGTCTACTCGTCCTATCTAAAAATTTCTAATGACAAATTTGTAGATCCTTTTTGGATGAACAACTTTTGTCGATTAAGTTATCTTTTGCAATTAAAACTAAAACTACGCGTAATATCAAGAAATTATTGATGACATTGGATAAGATTTCAATCTTTCTCGGAAGAGCAACTTGATCTATTCATATTTTTCAAAGCATGCGTCGATTGTCCAAAAATGTAATTTTTTAATTTTTAATCTTGTTTTTTACGAATAAAACAGAAACTACGCATCCTATCAAAAAATGATCCATAACAAATTTGTAGCTCCTATTTGGGTTAACAATTTTTGTCGATTCATTTTTTTCTGTACAAAAATGACGACAGACAGACAGACACCGACGTAAATTTTTCACATGAAATCAATACCTTCTCATTATGAGGAGGATGTTAAAATTCCAAGAAATATGAAATTCAAAGTTTTTGAAAATTTACGGTAATTTCAATTTCGATACCTTGGTCTTCATAATTTTTTTTAGTGTATTTTTTTACTAAAAGATCCTACACATGCGCCTAAAAAATGTTAATGTTTGGATTATCCTTTTCTTGAAGATTTTTCGTAGAATTGTTTTAAAGATATAACGTTGAATTAAGTAATTAAATTTACCACAAAATTCACATTATTGCAGATTACTATTTTAGAACTTATTATATTAGGTCAACAATTTTCGAAACAAATGTCTTTTGAGGACACGTAGTATAAATTTATGATCTAGTTCTTTCCGGGTTTTTCGAACCGTAAATAAAAGGTTTCGAAAACAAGTGACGATGTTGCCAGTGTAAATAACTGATAACATAGCTATATATTTTTCATAAATCCACGTTCCCTTGAATAATTGCCATTTTCAATGGAAAAATAGAAAAATTTACAACCGTAAAAAAATGTTGAAAATCGAAAACAGAACTATGTTGGGAAGTAGCGTATCAGAACCCTAAATATGCATAATTAGAAGATAGACAATTCATTCATTGTCATTAAAAAATTATAATTTTTATTAACTTTGTGTAAACAATCAGAAGGCAGTATTGTGATAATGAAAGCAGACTTGTTCGTGTTAACTATTTCTCAATGTGGCTTACTTATTGTTTGAATAGAGATAAAATGCTACACAACCTCGTCGTTTTATTAAACTTATCAATTTTTCACATTTTCCACGCTTATAATTTGATTTAATTATCATAAAAATTCCTAAATAATGTTATATATTTTTACGACGTAATTATTTGTGTTTCACTATTAAATTAAGAAATATCTTGAATAATTGAATGACCAATTTTCTGCTAATTTTTAGTGGCCCACTTTTTGATAATCAAATTTGTAAAATTTTACGAACACATAGTAAAGTTTCAACAATTTTGGTCCAGAGAAGCAATGTCCAGGAAGAATGTATAAATGAAACGAATTGTGAAAATAGAAAAAAGAGATCTATTAAAAAGTAGCGCATAAAGATACTGAATGTGATCGACTAATTTGTAGCCTATTGATTCCTTGCCATTTTATTATTGCAAAGCCAATTTTATCATCTTAGACAGGACTTGATCATTCCGGATGGTCGATTCGATCATTTCAGGGGTTGGAATTGATTCACTCGGAGTGTCAATATGAATATTTTAGGAAGGCAAATTCGATTATCGCAGAAGATCGATTCGGAAATCTGCGATGGTTAAAATAACTATTTCTGATAGTCAAATATACATTCTAGAATTATTTTCAAAGATTATTGAAAAAAACTTTTGCTTATCTAAATCTGGACTGGTATGAAGTTCTACTATGTAAATAGTGAAAAGTCCTTCATCAATTTATTTATAGTAAGTGGTTAAAAAATTACCTTCACTTGTGTGACTTACCCACCACATGGGGAATGGTTATGATGTCAACTCTATTAAATCTTGTTTTATTTCAATGCGAAAAAATTCAAATTTTCTTACTTGAAAACTACCCGCAACTAAAATCCACTTCTGTTTCTTCTGTGTTAGTTTTTCACCCAAAAAGACGAATTTTAAACAAAATACATGAATTTCCTGCCGAGCAATTGAATTTTTAACTTATGCAGTATACAGTGTCAACCAAAAATGGTATATTTGAATTTTCAGATTACTCTCTATTTAAAAAAATAACTTCGAACAACAACAACAAGAAACAATCATATTACATTTACTGCACGTATATGCATATTGCTTCCATTACATTTATAGTAAAATCGCTATAGAAATTTTCAACAGTGTATACTAAAATTACAAAATTTAATGAATTTAGTAAACATATAGGAAATTTAATATGCCCGTGTATAATAAAATTGAAAACATTTTTAACAGTGTACAGATCATTCGTTCCCAGCTACTTACCCCGTTTTTATTTTGAATTGAAAATATTAAACGTAACCTCAACTTGACTGAATGTGTCATCTGATCGACATTTCATACCCTTTATCTGTTTTTCGTTCATGTACGAGCATTCAAGTTTAGTTTGATATTCACAAATAAGCTATCAATTAATTCCTTAAATTCTCAGAAATAAGTAAATTCAAATATTTGAAGACATTATTTGACATAACCATGTATGTATGCATACATGTAATATTTGGGATATATCAGTTGAACATTTTGGATGTTACAGAGTAACATCTCACTTTTTAATATCTACAGATGCTATCTTTGAACATCTAGATTGCTGTCCTATGGTTAAACATAAAATATGTTAACCCTGAACATCTATGTTAGATGTTGCGTTTAAACATCCATTTTTCTCCGTGTAGCTGTGAATTCGATCTCGAATGTTTCCACTTTGTTTGCAATTTTACTAATGTAATTAGTAGCATTGTGCTTGACTGTTAAATTAGTAATTGTATCACTTTCTACTACATGAAAAGGTAAGATCTGTGTTACTAAATTAATCAGTTAGAGTATTCTACGAATCTGCTTAGTAGTACTTACTCAATAATTCAATGGGTAGCAATGAATTGCTATGAATTGTAGCTGAAGAATATAATATTCAAAATTCAAACATTACGGACAAATTCTTTTTTTTTTAGCTTTTTAAAACAATAAGTTTTTAAATTCTCGGTAATTCAAAATCGGGTGATATTACCGGTATGTTACTGAAGCTTTAAAAATTTATCGATAATTTATGAGAATATTCAATTATAATGCTTTTTTGTTATTTTTAGAAGTAATTAGCTAATGCTCACGATGTTACAGGTAATTTTAGATCATTTGGATTATTTTATAAATATTTTTTATCGCAAAAAATATACCAAATGATCGAAAATTAACTATAACATCTTAAACATTTATTCACAGTGGTCGACAAACCTTTAACATCTAAAAAAATCAGTAATTAGATAATGCAGGCCTCGGACTCACTTCATAGATAAAAAATAGTGTAATATAGTGTCACAAATTTGAAAAAATAGAGCAACAAATAGTGTCATAAAATGTTGACAGTATTAAACTTATGTGCAGTCTCAATATGAAAGTGTATAGTCCGAAATCCCATGTGAGGTCGTAGGCGACCCCTGTCGGAAAATGTCATATTGCAAAGAGAGTAGCCGTTATTTCAATTTCCAAAAATTATTGAATACTCTTGAACTATCCTTTTGGTGTTTAGATAAGGTTTTCAATCCACAAAAACATTTTTGGTGCGTGCAAAAATAATAAAAATCTTACAAAAACGTGAAAAATGATTTTTTTCACGAAAAAAAATCATAACTCAGTCATTTATTGCTATATTCATTTGGGAACTCGAAGTGGGTCATTTCATGAAAAGTGGGAAGAACGTTTTTTAATGATTACTTCTTTATTTTTTCATGTCATTGTATTACTTTTTAATAATAATCGTCAGAAAAAAGTAGGGTCTTTTCGTACGCCGGGGGTGCTTTAAGGGTTTAGTCTTAGCACAAAATAAATTTTATTTCAACTTTTCTTTTTCATTTCAACTTAAATATTTTGGGGCTTCCGTTTCCGGTACCAAATCGTAAAGTACTCGCTTTTCTTCTTTGCTATATTTTTCGGCTTCGGCCACGGGCGTGGAGGTGTTATTGAGGTGAATGGTGGTAAGGGAGGTGAGTGTAGTGAAGGGAGTGTGAGGTAATGTGGGGGAGGTGTTTTGTAAGGTTGAAAGGGTTAAAAGGAAAATTGAAAGTGCTCATTTGGAGGTTAGTTTGCAAAGAGGGAAAAGTGAGACCCTGGTGCTGATGAGGTCACGGAGGTCGGTGAAACAAGGAGGGGTAAGGGTTATGCCGGAGGTAGTACCGACGATGGCGAGGTGCGGTTTACTATGCCAGGGAATTTGGGGTGGGGTGAAAAGGAAGTGGGACCAGCTGACATAAGGACTCGAGGTCGTCTGTCAAACCGAGAACTGCCTAATAGATCCAGATCTAGCAAAAGCGAGGGGTGAGGTTTGGAAGGTAATGAGGAAAGTTAGAGAGAAGGGGAAAGAATGGGACGTTGTGTGGTGGCAAGAAAAAGGTAATGGTTGGAAGCAGTTGGAGGATATTGAGAAAAAGCAAAAAATGAGTGAGAAAGAGAAAAAATCTGATATGGAGAAGTTGGAAGAAAGAGTGAGAAAGCTAGAATATGAGTCTGAGCATATAAAAAAAGAGGATGAATGGATAAGAGGAGGACAGAGAATAAAAGAAGTGAATGAGAATGTTATCCTAGAAAATGTAACAATAAAAACAAGATTGAGAGAGTTACAAAGGAAACTGGAAGAAGAAGAAAAGATCAAACAAAGTAGAAATACAGTGATTAGAGGAACGAAACTGGATAGTGAATCAGGAAGAGAAGAAGTGGTAAAGTTGATGGGAAAATTCGAGCAAAAGTGCACGTGTAAGAGGTAGAGGCTGGCCTGGCCCAGACCAGTCCGCTTGGATTCCTGTCTTGATGCTGACCATACGGTCTGGCCTGGGCCTGGCCAAAAGTGTCAAGTTTTTTCCTGGCTAGCCCCAGAGGCCAGACCATCTGGTCAGCCACTAGTTATGAAATAAGAAAAAAAGTCGCGTTTTGATAGTGTGAATTTCTTATTTTCTATAATTTCAGACACCCTGTAACTTTTTCGAAACATTTAAAAGAAATGTGCTGATTAAACTTTAATATTTTTTTATCTTGACTTGCTGATCAGCGCCAAACATGAGCCAGACCAGTCTGTCAAGATGATAAGAAAAAGAGTCTTGTTTTTCTAGTGTGAATTTTTTATTCTTGATCCTCAAGCGTGGTTTGAGATTCAAACTTTCCGGTTTTCCGAGAAAGAGCCTGTCCAACTTATCCTCGGAACTTTGAAGTTTGGAATCTCAAGCCCATGATTGCAGCTAATTCAGTTTACACTTTTTTTATGTAATAATTGATTAAAACTTTTTCGTGGCTCGTCCAAATTTGCTTTAATGCAAAAATTCGATTTTATGAAAAAAATTCTCCTGAACACAAAATTCAATTAGCCCGCATAAAACTCACAAAGTATTTTCCTTATGATAGTAGAAATATTTTTTTCATTATTCGCACAAATACGCATCGCCTGGTTTCCTCTTAAAAACAAAATGGATTTCTAATTTCCAAAAACTTTAAAAAAGGCACTAATTTAAAGCAAATTTGGACGAGCCACGGAAAAGTTTCAATCAATTATTATATCAAAAAAGTGTGAACTGAATTAGCTGCAATCATGGGCTTGAGATTCCAAACTTCCAAGTTCCGAGGATAAGTTGGTCGGCTCTTTCTCGGAAAACCGGAAAGTTTGAATCTCAAACCACGCTTGAGGATCAAGAATAAAAAATTCGCACTATCAAAACAAGACTCTTTTTCTTATCATCTTGACAGACTGGTCTGGCCCATGTTTGGCGCTGATCAGCAAGTCAAGATAAAAAAATATGAAAGTTTATTCAGCACATTTCTTTTAAATGTTTCGAAAAAGTTACAGGGTATCTAAAATTATAGAAAATAAGAAATTCACACTATCAAAACGCGACTTTTTTTCTTATTTCATAACTAGTGGCTGACCAGACGGTCTGACCTTCGGGGCTAGCCAGAAAAAAACTTTACACTTTTGGCCAGGCCCAGGCCAGACCGTATGGTCAGCGTCAAGACAGGAATCCAGACGGACTGGTCTCGGCCAGGCCAGCGCCAGAACATATTTCCACGCGGAAACATGCAAAGCATATCTTTTTTTATTTTCAATTACACAAGCACACAAAAAAGTAGTTTTGCAGTAGTTTCCGATGATAAGAAGCATGATTCTGCACACGCTTTATTGGCAATGGACCGTATTGTGCAAATAATGGAATCTTCGAACCCTGAGAAAATGGAAGAAATTACAATAATAACAGATGGAGCTGCAGCTCACTTTAAAAATCGCTAGCAGTATCACCCATTGAGTAAATCATCTTGCAAGAAGAAGTGGATCTTTTCAGCAACTGGCCATGGGAAAGGACCCTGTGAAGGCGTTGGCGGCTTGGTAAAACACTCTGCAACTACTCATAACTTAAAGAAGTCACATCTGGAATCCATAGATGATGCCGAATCCTTTGTTCGAAAAGTGAAGAACTATACTAGCGCCATTATTCTAATTATTCTAATTCCGTGACATCACCATGGTCAGACTGCCCGATTTCATATGAAATTTTTTGCGAAAAGGGGATTTCCCAAAAATTGGTTTAATCAAAAACTTAGTCGACATGTGTACTAAATTGAGTCATGCAAATTTTCGGAAAGAAAATTTAAATTTATTTCAAGAAACTTTATAATTAAATTATTATCCTTTACCATTCATCAACAGTGTCATAAAAGGAGTTCAGGAAATAGGATACAATCAAGGATTATCTAAAAAAATCAGAGATTCTTTTAAGAAATTTAACATTAATGTTTCTCATAAAAATAGCCATAAATTATAATAATTTACTTCAATAAAAAAGACAAGAGTGCAAAAAAAATTAGCTAATGTAGATTGCATGATTGAATGTAAACTTCGTATTTGCTTTTTAACATACAACAAAAACTATTTATGTATTTTGCAGCTTTGATGATAACAAAAACCCGTGTCGAAACGTCGGCAATATGTATCAACACTTTCATTTATTTTTTAAATAAAATATATATTTGGACATGAACGGATGACCAAAAAAATCCTTCCTCTTTTTAAAAAGGAAATTGTCTATAACTATGCAGGAAGCATTTCTTAAGGTCCGTTTTTGTCTGTTAACTCGATATAGTGTACAATACAACGGTATCTCCGGTATTGTTCCAGTTGGATCCCAGGGAGAAATATTATATATAATTTAAATGCAGTGTGAAGTATTATATATATTATTCATATGTTTTATATAAAAAATGTGTACAACAAATGATTATTGTATATAATACTTTACACTATATGTAAACTATATATAATATTTTAAAGCAAAAAATTATGAACTGCTGGAGATTGGGAAGTTACTCAATTAATTAAATTTTTTCAAGTACTTTTTCAACGATTTTATTAATATCAATATAGTCAGCGCTGCATTATAGTACATTTTCATACACAAAAACCGTGCTTACTATAAATTACAAAAGAATTATCAATAAATAACCAGTGTATATCACTCCAATTGTCCAATTGAATACAAATGCAATCTAGTAGATAGTGTAGTCCGCAGTCGATAATCTATACAAGAATTATCAATAAAAAATTAGTGTGTACCACTGCAATTGTTCAATCAATTACAAATCCAATCATGTGGATATTGTAGTCCACAGTAGATAAACCATAAAAGAATGATCAATTACTAACAACGCAATGGTCCAATCGAATATAAATCCAATCCAGTAGATATTGTGGTCCACAGTGGATAATCCATAAAAGAGTTATTAGTCACTAATTAGTGTGTACCACTGCAATTGTCCAATTGTATACAAATCCAATCTAGCGGATAGTTTAGTCCACAGTGTATAATCCATAAAAAAAATGATCAGGTACTAATTAGTGAGTACCACTGCAATTTTCCAATTTATTACAACTCCAATCAGCGGATATTGTAGTCCACAGGGAATGATCCATAAAAGAATCATCAGTCACTAATAAGTTTGTACACTGGAATTGCTCAATCAAATACAAATACAATCCAGTGGTTACTGTAGTCCACAGTGGATAATCCATTAAAGAATTAGCAGTCAAAAATTAGTTTGTACTACTTCAATTTTTTAATCAAAAATAAATCCAGTCCAGTGGACATTTTAGACCACAGGCAATGATCCATAATATAATTGTCAGTTAATAACCACTGGGTACCACTTCAATTTTCCAATTGAAGACAAATCCAATCTAGTGGATATTGTAGTCCACAGTGGATGATCCATAAAATAATTATCAGTTACTAACCATTGTGTACCACTGCAATTTTTCAATCAAATACAAATCCAATTTAGTGGATATTGTAGTCCACAGTGGATAAACCATAAAAGAATTATCAATTACTAATAATGCAATAATCCAATCAAATATGAATCTAATCCAGTAGACATTTGAGTCCACAGTTTATAATCCATTAAAGAATTATTGGTTATCAACCATTGTGTACAACAGCAATTGTCCAATTGAATACAAATCCAATCCAGTGGGTAGTTTAGTCCACAGTGGATAATCCGTGAAGAATGAACAGTTACTGATCAGTGAGTACCACTGCAATTTTCCAATTGAATACAACTCCAATCAGTGGATATTGTAGTCCACAGTGGATAATCCACAAAAGAATTATCAGTCACTAATTAGTTTTTACACTGCAATTGCTCGAAGACAAATCCAATCCAGTGGTTACTGTAGTCCACAGTGGATAATCCATAAAAGAATTATCAATAAATAACCAGTGTATATCACTCCAATTGTCCAATTGAATACAAATGCAATCTAGTAGATAGTATCCACACATCACTACTTTACCACCGAGAAATTCACGCCTACCCCGAAAGGGAAACGGCTTGATGATATAATAATAATAATAATAATAATAATAATAATATGTTTTCTTTCTCGTTCTCTCTCCTTAGCCTGCCGGCCTTGTGCAGGCTAGTTTATTAGCACGGGGAGTGCAACCACGTCGCGTCGGTGAAGGCATCTTAGGGTGGCCCAAAAATGTACATTTTGGAGTTTTCGACCCGCGCTGCCTCCAAATCGGTTTCTCGTGGAAACAAATAAATACATCTTTTTCATTTTGAAATAAAATGATTTTTAGTTCGTTGTGTAGCATTTTTGAGTATTCTCTTAAGAAACAAATTGAAATAGAAAATTTTTGAGAGAACCTGAAACAAGACTACTCTGCCATTCAACTCAGTAACTTAAACTATTGAAGAGTGACGCCCTTTTTGCACAGGCGCTTCCCTTTCTGCACACGCGCTTATACCTAATACCTATTTTCCTCCTGAGTAAGCGATTGGTACGAAGTTAGGGTAGCCAGTAGATAATTTGAAAATATAAAAAAATAATACTTAATTTTCCGAATTATTTGAGTATTGAAATGAAAGTCTAGGTTATGAGAAGTCTTAATTATTACATAACTATATAAAAAATTATTTTACATGACTATAAATTCATGTGAATTCTAGTAATGTATACAAATAAAATATTGTTGATTTTTTCAAGGTTTTATAAATTTTCTAAATAAATTAAAAAGTGGTTTGGTTTTCACCAACCGATATTAATTGTTGATTATTTGTATTTTAAATTAAAAATGATAAATTAATTTGAAATCCAAGAATTCATACAAATGAAATATTGGGGGATTTAATAAAAAATGTAGGATGATAACAATTTCAATTGATAGAAAGTAATATCAAAAGCCATTTCCACAATGCATTTGAGGTCTTTTTCGAATTGAAAATTATATTACTTACTTTTAAGAATCTAAGAGAACGGGCATGAGCTATTAATTACACTAGTTCACAAAATTAAAAAAAAGTTCTGTACATTTGACGCAACAATTTTTTTCGTATGTATTTCAGTTCGCTAAACTCGAAAATCACATTGAAAACATTTGTTATGGATAGGTTTTCGAGATACGATTTTTCGAAAATTTTTTCCATTTTTTTCCGTGGTGGCTTCATATGTTAGGCCGTATATTGAGTTCTGAACGTCAGATTGGGTCGCACGAGGTCTCAAATTAAAGGTAATAAAATTTCCAACCATCGCCCTTTATATTGTTTTCCAATCTATTCAGTAGTTTACGTGTTATATCCCAAAATATATCAGAAAAGTCCATTTTTTGCGCCAATCTAGTAAATAAGAGGATTAAAAGGGAGAAAGGGGCAATGATAGCAATGTTCGTAGACTTAAAGGCGGCGTTTGACTTATTAGACCGAGGCAAGATGGAAAAAGTTATGGTGAAAAAGGGTATACGAGAGGGATTAATAAAGAGAGTATCGGAAATTTTTAGAGAGACAAAAAGCAAGGTAAAGATCGGAGAGTAAGTAAACGATAGTTTCTGGTTGGTAAGAGGAGTAAGGCAAGGATGTCCTCTGAACTTACTTTTATTTAACATATTATTATCAGACTTGGAAGAAGAAATTAAGAGGAAAGGTTGGGGAGGAGTTAGGGTAGGGAACGAAAAGGTATATACGCTGGCATACGCGAACGATATAGTGTTGATGGCAGAGGATGAAGAAGATATGGCCGGCCTAACTACTGGATTATAGAAACACTCAGATGGCAAAAAGTTGGATTTAAATGTGGAAAAGATGAAGATAATAAGGTTTAGAGAAGGAGGAGAGGAAAGAAAGAATGGACGGGGAGATGAGAGGGAATAAAATTAGAAGGAGTTAAAGAGTTTAAGTATCTGGGATATACCTTGCAAACAGATGGCGATCATAAAGCTCATATAAGAGAAAGGATAAAAAAAAGCAGCAGGGGCAATCAAACAGACATGGGGAATAGGAAGAATAAGGGTAAAAAAAATTGGAGGAGGAGAATGTAAATATTTGATACGCTGGTATGGCCAGTAATAGGTTATGGAGCACAGATATGGGGATGGAAACAAAGGAAAGAGATGGAGTGTTTACAAGAAAGGTATATAAGGTGGACGCTAGGGGTAGGCTGGAGGACGCTGGGATATATGGTGAGAGAAGGAGCGCAAAGGGATAAATTAAGTACTAGAGCGGGAAAGAGGGCATGGAATTTTAAGACCAAGCTGTAAGAGGGGAAGGGAGGGGAGTTAGCGAGAAAGTATTTGATGGAGGTAGAAGAAAGGAGAGGTTATGCGATGGAATTAACAAGATGGAAAGAAGAAAGGAGGGAGCTCTTCAAGGCAAGAAATATAGAACACAGGGCTGGAGTAAACTATGAAGAAGTGGAAAGAAGGGAAAGGGAAAGACAAGTATTAGAAAGATGGGGATGATTGAGGAATCAAAATATAATAAATGGGACAAGATGATAAAAAAGGAAGGAGAATCAAAGTATTAAGAAAAGGGATGGGGAGAGAAGAGATGGTCCAAAATAGCAAGGTTTAGATTGGGAAAGAAGATAAGGGCAGGTATGTATTGGGAAGAGAAAGAGAACAGGAAGTGCAGAATTTGTGAATGGGAAGAGGAAACATGGGAGCATGTATGGGAAGGATGTAGGAGAATTCTATACATTGGATAAAGATGTTCTGGATGAATGTTCAACATAAAATGTGAACTTCAAAACCTGAAGGAAACCATGAAAAATTGTAAAATGACGTTCAAAAGATAGTAGATGTCTGATTTCAGCTCATTTAATATGCGTTTCTATGAAAAAACTGCTTGCAGTATTATTGCGCAGTACATAACGTGGAAAAGTGTGAATTTCCATTTTTGAAATGAACGAATATCTGTTCTCACTGCTGTAAAAAAAGCTTTTCACTGTTTTTTTTGCTCACGTTTTACATGTATTGTTATAATTAATAAGATTACACGAGTGACATCAAATTGAGGTCATGATTGACCCTATCGTAATCAATTATTGATGTACTGTACGAGATTTCACAGGTTACATTGAAAGTCAGGTAAAATATTTGTCATTTTGACGCTTCGTTTACATTTATTCTAAGAATCGAACATACAATAGGTAATGATAGATTTTTACGTTTTACATACCTTTAAGCACGGGTTTATAATGAAATAATTCAATATAAATCACTTTCGTACACGTGTAATGTACACCAGGTACATAAAACGATGTTCGAGATAGATTTTCAACCTAAACGACGCGCGGCATTGCTCGGAGCTTGTCAGCTGAATTCTTCTCCACGCATTCGAGCGTTTGCTTGAAGTTTGGACTGTATATTTGTATACCAATAAAAGTTTTATATGATAAATGAAAACTTTTCTGCGTATCATACGTAAGCTTAAAATAAAGTCAGACAATTTTATTAGTAATTTCTTGAGGTTGTAAGATATCTTATATAATTTCAAGGATTTTGTCACAATAGCATGTTTGCCAAAAACCTTTACATTTGTACATTTTTATGAATTTTCAATTTGTTTGCGCTAGGAAATCCTATTTTCAAAACAACTTTTATGAGCCACAAAAATTATCTTGAAAATTTGTTAGAGATTTCAAAACTTTTGCACGTGAGAAATGTGAAATGCATCTGCAAACACCGTAAAAGCTTTCATGAATGAAAATAAAGCAGGGCACTGAACCTTTAAATTGCTCATGTTTTTCAAATTGTTGAGTCCTGAGTGACTTCAAAGCAAACAAAATATCACCTTAACATAACTTGTACCCATAGTAATTAGCAAGACTTTTTAAATTCATTTCATATTCATGAAAAAAGTAAAATTTATGATTCTCCAACATTCTGCAATTAGCAACATTTTTGAACTTATTAAAGCTTAGCTATTAGCTAAGCTATTAGCTTATAAACGTTTTTAGAATTATGTATAGAAAATTGTATAGTAATATATATTTACCAATAGAAATAATGATGATTGCCAAGATAAAGACCAGAGCTCATAAGAGGATTACTCTGAAATGCTTAAATTACATGGATAACAAGTAGATTACTACCAGATAGTCCGGTGTACAAGTGGATTACTCCGGATAATGAGTGGATTACTCAAAAATTACTTGATTGCGATGGATTACAAGCGGATTGCTCCGCCTGATAAGTGGATTACTCCAAATTACTAAATTTATATGGATGGAAAGTGGATTACTACTAGATAGTCCAGAGTACTAGTGGATGACTTCGGATCATAAGTGGATAACTCCAGATCATAACTGGATTACTTCGAATCATGAGCGGATTACTTCAGCTCATCAATGGATTACTCCGAAATGCTTAACTTACATGTATAAGAAGTGTATTACTTCTAGATAGTCCGGTGTACAAGTGTATTACTCCGGATAATGAGTGAATTAATAAAAAATTACCTAATTTCTATGTATTACAAGCGGATTACTCCGCCTCACAAGTGGATTACTGCAAATTACTTCATTTATATGGATGGAAAGTGGATTACTACTAGATAGTCCAGAATACTAGTGGATGACTTCGGATCATAAGTGGATAACTCCGGATCATAACTGGATTACTTCTAATCATGAGCGAATTACTTCGGCTCATCGGTGGATTACTCCGAAATGCCTAAATTACATGTATAAGAAGTGGATTACTTCTAGATAGTCCGGTGTACGAGTGTATTAGTCCGGATAATGAGTGAATTACTAGAAAATTACCTCATTTCTATGGATTACAAGCGGATTACTCCGCCTCATAAGTGGATTACTCCAAATTACTTAATTTATATGGATGTAAAGTGGATTACTACTAGATAGTTCAGTGTACTAGTGGATGACTTCGGATCATAGGTGGATAACTCCGGTTCATAACTGGATTACTTTGTATCATAAGCAGATTACTTCAACTCATCAGTGGATTACTTCGAAAAGCTCAAATTACATGTATAACAAGTGGATTACTTCTAGATAGTCCGGTGTACGAGTGTATTACTCCGGATAATGAGTGAATTACTAAAAAATTACCTAATTTCTACGGATTACAAGCGGATTACTGCGCCTCATAAGCGGATTACTGCAAATTACTTAATTTATATGGATGGAAAGTGGATTACTACTAGATAGTCCAGAGTACTAGTAGATGACTTCGGATCATAAGTGGATAACTCCGGATCATAACTGGATTACTTTGTATCATAATCGGATTACTTCAACTCATCAGTGGATTACTCCGAAATGCTTAAATTACATGTATAAGAAGTGGATTACTTCTAGATAGTCCGGTGTACGAGTGTATTACTCCGGATAATGAGTGAATTACTAAAAAATTACCTATAATTTCAATATGGCCGCTATTCCAGGTAGATTTTGAATAGAAGCCTAGGTAACGTGCGAAAATCATTACAAATTATCACAAATATTTTAAAAATGAAGTTCACTATTGGTGAAATTTGCGCTTTGATGAAGTCGACACCTTTGTGTAGAAACTTCGTTGAAGGTGAACAAATTCTACGAACGGGACACCTTCTTTTTTGTGGAAAAGAAGAAGGCGATGGTAGTTCCGTGTCAATCATTGCATATTGTTTACAAATATTCCGATGTAAAAAGTGATTCCCATGAAATAAAAGGGGGGGGGGTAAATTTATTATGACACTCTAACCTGGACCTCTCTGCATGATCTAAAATGGAATCGGTCATCATCAATAAAAACAAGATGTTGCTCTTTTGAGGTTAAGGTTATTGACGAATAATTATAAAAAATGGAATATCATTATTGTGTTTTTTATTAATAATTTACAGTGCTATCATTTGTAAATACTTTAATTTATTTCAGCTGGCATATTAACGAATACTAACTTCAGCCAGAGCTGTAAAAATCTTCGTTTTTAAGGGGTTAGGGTCAGTCACAAGGAAAAAAAAAAACGATTTTTTAAAGAATTTTTTTTTAAAACAGGTTTCATTACTTATTGACAAATGTTCTACAGTTCAAATAATACACATTACAAGAAGTTATAGTAATGTTTTAACATAAAAATATCGATAAGCAAGCAAGATATAGTTAAACTGCCAGAGGTAAAAAAAAAAGTGTTTTGCGGTGTGCATCGTAACTCATGACTGGATCATCTGAAACAAAAAAATACAACGAAATAGTTAAAAAACGATATTCCCTTGTACTTGAACGAAGAATTAAGTCAAAATTTTAGTTTTCAAGAAAAGGGCGGATGTGCAAACCCCAAATTTTTATTTTCCTTGAAAAATTTTGTGTTTACACATCCGCCATTTTCTTGTAAAATAAAATTTTGATTTAATTCTTCGTTCAAGTATAAGGGAATACTGTTTTTTAACCAATCCTGTTGTATTTTTTTTTGTTTCAGATGATCCAGTCGTGAGTTACGATGCGCACCGCAAAACACTTTTTTTACCTCTGGCAGATTAACTATAACTTGCTTGTTTATCGACATTTTTATCTTAAAAAATTACTGTAACTTCTTGAGATGTGTATTATTTAAACTGTAGAACATTTGTCAATAAGTATTAAAACCTGATTTAAAAAAAAAATCTAAAAAAAATCGTTTTTTTTGGCCTTGCGACTGACCCTAACCCCTTAAGGGCATGTGATACATCAGTTCCCCCGGGTTTTTGTCCACAAAAATTAAAAAAATTTAAAACTGTATTTGGAGATTTTGTATGTGTATATCATGTGGAATAAAAATTCTTGACTTATCAACAAAACACATAATCGTATTAATTTTTTCATTTAGACTTTCTTTGTACCACAATTGTTTATAACAAGAACTTCAATAATTTTCAAATTTTTCATTTTTTTTATTTTATTCAGCTCCACAAATTTCATCAATTTTGATACAGAGAGGGGGCACTGATTTCCACCCTCGCACAGAGTGGCGAAATCCCTAAGGCCGGCCCTGGTTTTAAGCAAAAGATATTATATCCTCTGCGAAATAAAAAGATGCGACAGGCAACACGCTCATACGATACGACTGGAAGTTCATGGCTTGGCCACGTGGAGCGCTGTATTACTGTTTGAATCTATGATTTGGCGTTACTGGTATATTCAGTAACGCTGTCTTAGTTGAGACACTTACTGGTTCACCCAGTAAAAATTGAAAAATCACTGACTCGCCAGTGATAATTCAAAATGTTGCTTCAACCAGTGTCAATTTCACAGGTTCAGTTTAATAAAGCTAATTCCCAAGAAAACATTTCTATGACTTAATAATTTTCACATTTATTGCGAAGAAACATTTCCTTGCATTAAATCAATATCACTGAAGAAATGATTTCTTTGAGTCAAGGCATAATTATCTGCCTGCCGAAAATATTAATTTATTCAACTGAAGTAATCAAATCCATGGTACAAATAAAATAAACCAAAGAAACGCATTTGCTTGGATCCAGTAATTGGTTCTTTTTTTCAATGTAGCGAATTTTTATTCCTGAAAATTTGTTAGTAAGATGAAACAACAAAACATATATTCTAACAATAAAAGTCACTCTTTTCAATTTCTCGCAGAATTTCCGTTGATTATATATCTTTTAACAAAACTGACAAAAAAACTAAACATTCATGAAACCAGCGAACATTCATTCTTGTAAATATATTATAGAACCTAAAATAATACAAAGCTTTTGAAAATTCATTGCTATGGATAACACTGCCGTATAATTCCGCCTCTTTTCAGTGCATTTTGCGTTCAAAAAACTACCCAAAAACATTAGAAACATAAAGGATTCCACACAAAATTCCTTTTCGGTCAAAGTTCAGAGGGAGGGATGGATCAGAAAGAATCAAAAGTATCTCGCTGACCCGTCTCGCCTTTTCAGTGATCACCCGATTTCTGTCAAAAATCCACCCAAGCCCAACGAGGAAGAGACTTTTTGGAGAGGTATACAAGATCCCGAAAACACTAAAGTTGAAAGAAGATACTGATATTATCATCCGCTTCAAGGAATTTTGCGACAACCTCATAAAATCTGAGGAGGAATGTCCATCAATCACTGCCGAAGAGGAATAATGTAAAAAATGCCCATACATTTTGTTATAATTCTAAGAAAATAATTATTGTATGCGAAGGACATGATCTGTATATTTTCATTTGTGTATTTCTTAATAAGTTCACGTGTCGCGTCGCTGGTTCCCAAACTAAACCTAACTACGCCTTCCCCTGCCGTCTCGCTCCCCTTAGCTTGCATCAAGCTGCCCGCTGCATTATCGCGAGCCTGCCCACGGTTAAACACATGGAATCTTTTGCAGAAATCCCAGCAAAGAGGCGAAGCACGGCACAGCAGGGCCGTGTGAAAGATACCTGGCCCCCATTTCAACGCATGAAAATTAAATTTTATTAAATAAAATCCCTTTTTACGTTGAAAGCTTTAAACTTTTTTAACGCTTGCACTTTTAAATTAGCCAATTTTTAACAATTTGAATTTTACCGCAATGTACAAGTTTCAGTTTATCAAATTTAAATCGTTTCGTTTCAAATAACTCACATAGAATTATAAATTTTTTGATCCTCCGTAGTAACATTTTCTTTATTTTAAATTATTTTCTTTTCAAATTCAAATGTCAATCGTTTGAATTTACTACTGTTTAATTATGCATGCTTCCAATTAAAATTAAATTTTTGAACTCTGGATTTTCAATTATTCAACTTCCAGAATGTATACATGTAATGAGTAAAAGAGATGTATTTTTTCTGATTCTTTTTAATTAAATTTAAGTTTGGTATATATTTTTGTATCATATTTACTTCCGAATGCTTTTATTTTAAATTTTTGCAAGCTTTTTCAATATTTTTATTTTAAAATAGCAAATTAAAAGCTAATAAAATTATAATTTTAAAGTTATAATCCTTTTCATATTCAAGGTTTGAATTGTACATATCTAATTCAATTTAAAAATTTTCAATTTTCTAACTACTCAGGTTTTCCTGACAAGCAATGATTTTAAATTGACAAGAGACAGGCTTAATGAAAAAATACAAATTTTCGCCATAAAAATAATTTTTTTACAAACCAAATTAAATTTTCCACTAAATAATTGAATTTTCTACCTTAAACAAAAATTCGCAACAAAAAAGGTAATAGTTGCTATTGCAAACAAAAAAGATGAAAATTCATCGAAACAGGAATGAAAATGAATTTTAAAATAAAAAAGACGAATTTTCAACCAGAAAATAGGAATTTTCAGCAAAAAAATTCATTTTCATAATAATAATCAAATTTTAAACCAAATACGTGAATCTTCAACCAAAAATATACATTTTTAACAAAGCAGTTCAACTTTTACCCACGCAATTGAATTTTCAATGAAAAAAGATCAATTTTCAACAAAATAGCCAAACTTTGACCAAAGAGGTATAGGATGCTGTATGTGTACATTCAAGCGAAAATGAACTGAGGATGAAGCGATCAGAATCAAATATCAGGTTGAATTTCAGTTTAAGACTCACATTTTTATCAAAACACTGTTCGGAAAAATCGCTCTATTGTTCCCAAAATAGCATCTATTGATGTAAACAAATTTCGTTTTTAGGCTGATTTATTAAACATGAACATGAATATTTCAGGAGGACAAACTTGACCCTTAGAACCCATGAGATAGGGCTTAAGCAGCGTGTCTAGATTTATTTACGAAAATTGCTGGGCTTTTCCAGATTTTCCAGGACACAAAAATTACTTTTTCTAGGTAGCTTTTTTAAAAGTAAATAAATGCATGTCACAAAACATGGTACAAATGGTAGATCTAGTGTTAAATTCCGCATGTAATGAGCTTTTTTTGAATCAGAATTGGTTGAATTTTGACTGAGTTATCGAATTTTAAACAAAAACGATAAATTCTTTACAAACAAAGATTTTTCATTCGAGAAAAAAAAAGAAAAAAGCTTTGAAGCTAAAAGACACATTATTTGTAAAAAAGTTGCATTTCAACCTGAAAATATGAATTTCAGCAAAAAAAGAATAGTTTTTTACAAACAAGGACTAATTTTCAACTAAAACAAATCTATTTTCAACAAAAAATAGAAAAAAGACATTTTTAGGTAAAAAATGAATTTTAATTATAAAAACAATATATATATTTTTCAACAAAATAGTTACATTCTTAACCCAAGAGATGAATTTTCAATTGAAATAAATATGAAGTTTCAGCCAAAAAAGAACATATTTTCTACAAAAAGATATATTAAAAAAAAAGAAAGTGGTTCAACCTTCGCCCAAATAATTGCATTAAAATAAAATCATGACTTTTGAATAAAATTGTTAGATTTGCAATCAAATAATAAAATTCTTAACTAAAAGTATACTCGTCAGGTGGAAGAAACTGAAAAGAAGAAATAAAAATACAAGGCAAATCAATTAAAAACAAGAATATTCATTGATGTTCAAATACCAGAATCGTTATTTATAGCGCCTCGTATAGAAATTGCTTGAATTTTGCAATATTTTCAATTTAAATCAAGAACTTCTACTATCTTTTTGAAATGTTAGGCGTGAAAATACTTTTATGTTAAACTTAAACACATTCAGATGTTAAACTCTTCCGAGCGCATGCGCATTGCGCATTGATATTTCGGATTTCGCAACCTACGCCACCACAAGTTGCCCGTTACTTTTTCGAATTTTGAAGAGTTCTTGAATGTTTCCTCTCAGCGCTATATTTCTGATATTTTAGTATTTTTATGGTGCAAGTTTGTGTTGTGCGAGTTTCATATTCATAATCAGCGCGTCAAAATACATAAGTGTCAAGCCGAAACTAATGGATGTATGGACTTATGTATTTTATTAATTTTTTAACATCAAAATTGTTTTACTACTGATTTTCTCGGAAATTATCACTCGCATGAAAAAATTCTAGAAACATAAAATGTACATTCCGAGGAGATCTACAACTTTTATTGGAAACATTTTTTTGAATTTTGGATAATTACTGAGATAAATGCAAAAAAAACATGATTTTATGGGGGTTTTATGGTTTTCACCATGAAAATCAAATTTGCGCCAATTTTCACTATCATATTCGTAATCAGAGCGTCAAAATACATAAGTGTACGACGCCTGAAGAAAATCGGAGGTCCGCCCTTTTCGGAGATTCACCCGGAAATCAATCCAATCGCTTTGAATGTCACTTGATACTACATTATATGACACTTATTAATAATAATTATATATTAATAATATAATACTTACATGACGTAACGGAGTGTAGGCCTGCGTCGACCCTCCCCCCTCCTCGCCCTTTAAAGAACCTTAAACAAATATTTATCCCCACCCATACTGATCGTAATTTATGGCTTCTAGAAATAATGAGATATGAGACTTGAAAATAATGGAAATGTTTGGTATTTCAGATCATACATGCTTTGTAGTGTGGAAACTTCATTTGCGAAATTCCCTGATTTTCCCTTGACCAATTTGTTATTTCCTCTGTTATTCAAACACCAGCATTTTATTATTGTAATATTTCTAACATAGGACCTGTTATAAAAATAATAAGACAACATTTCAGCAACCGAATTTAAATTTGGTATTTATTAATTTTAAACAAAACAAAAAAAAACTTTTCTGCCATAAAATATAACTTTTTAACAGAATAATTGAATTTTCAAGAAAATAATTGATTTTTCAAATTGAAAAGATGAATTGTCAACAAAAAAGTCCAATAGTTGATATTTTAACAACAACAAAATGAAATTTCACTTAAAAAAACATGAATTTCAAAACCGAAAAGACGAATTTTCAACAAATAAAAATTTCTCAGTCGTTAAAGAAAAAAAAGGTCACCTAAATTGTTGAACCTTTAAGCCAAAAGACAAATTTTTTGTCAAGGAAAATTGAACTTCTAATCAAAAAATATAAATTTTCAACAAAAATCAAATATTTTTCACAATTTGGAAACCATATGTGCGTCCGTTCATAGTAATCAAAAATTCAAACAATTTATTCTTATGACATTTTTTGATAAAATGAAAATTTGCAGACTTACAGCATTTTCAAAATCCAAAAGAGGAAACGAAAATTAACATTTTCAGTCAAACAACGCACCACACGAAACATATGATCTGAAACAATAATAATTATCTATCTTGTTTGAATGCGAAATTATTGGTGTTCACGTATGTACAAATTTGGTGACTGAAGAAATATGGAACAAAAATTATGTTATAAATGCAAATACCGAATATTTTCAAATAATAAATATTTTCAGTTTTCAATTTTTATATTACATATGATCTGAAACAATAATCATTATCTATCTTGTTTGAATGCGAAATTATTGGTGTTCACGTATGTAAAACTTTGGTTACTGAAGAAATATAGAACAAAAATTATTTTATCAATGCAGATACTGAATATGGAACTTGAAATGAAAACTTAAAAGCTTCTCTTAGCATTTCAAGACTTTTTATACATACTTTTGTTCACTTTCTATTTGTAAACAGATGAATTTAGAGGAACATGCAGGCACAATATCCCAATGGAATTTTCAACTCAATAAAAATTTACAAACTTATATGGTCTTTAACATCTTCAAAAATAAGTTCTCAAGAAAAAACAGAATTTCCAGTAATATCCAGATATCAATGTTCAACTAAAATGATGAATCTTAAAAAAGTATTCCAACAAGAGTTAAACATTAATGAACCAAATAGTTTGATTTTCAATCACAGATATGATTTCCTAACCAATAAGAACAATTTTCTGCCAAAATACAAATTATTATAAAAATACATCAATTTCGAATTAAATTTATGAATTTTCAACTAAAAAAAAGTTTTTTATCAAACATGGAATATTGAAATTTGCAGTATAACAAATTACTTGAAGAAAATGAATTTTTGACCGGTTTAATTCAATAAAACAGACGAATTTGTAACTGAATAGTTGAATCTTGAACCAAACGGAAGAGTTTTAAAAATAAAAGATTGATATTCTACCCAAAAAGGCAAAGTTTCAACCAAAAAGTTAAATTTTCAATTGACTATACTTGAATTTTATGCAAAATTCTTAAATTTGTAAGCCAAACAGGGGAATTTTCTATAAAACAGTCGCATTTTCAACCCGAAAATATGAATTTTCGACAAAAATGTAAATCACAAAGAAATAGTTCGATTTGCACTACAGTGATGAATTTTATAATTCAACTTTTGGCTTGAACATTCGACTGTTTGCTTTTTGGTTGAACTTGAATTGTTTGGTTGGGAAATTTGACATTTTCTTGCCCACTTGAAAAAGTGGACGAACAAAAGGACGTAAAAATTACGTATAAAAGGACGTTCAAAAGTACTTATAAAAGGACGTACTAAAGGACGTACAAAAGGATGTACCAAAGGACGTCCCGAATTGGGATACAAAATGACGTACTTTGGTACGTCCTTTTGTATGTCCTTCATTACGTCCAATTTAGTATATGCATATACTGAATTTAGTATGCACGTACATGAAATTTAGTATATGCGTATACTAAATTCAGTATACATATGTACGAAATTTAGTATACGCATATACTAACTTCAGTATACGCGTTCCGTTTCGCGTGGGTTCCGTCTTCATCATCTGTAAACATGCTCAGATGAAAAATTAAATTAAAGAACAAAGTTTTAATTTTCAAATAATCATATAGATAAGCTACATTTACGTTAATAAATTTAACATACCTTTTAAAGAGAAGACTTCGCATACCCTCGCAGAAAGAAGCCGAACCTTTTAGCATTGCAAAAAACTGAAACAAATGCCACCGGCCACGTTGCCAAACTCGCGTAAATAAAAACGCACTTGCGCAGCTGAATATAGTAAACACGTATATGAATTTTAGTATACAAAAACTATGAAATTCATATACGCGAAAGAAACTTAATGAAATTAGTATACATGTAACTTCATAAAAGAAATTTAGTATACGTAAGTATACTAAAATTAGAAAGTGTAATGAATTTAGTAAACACATAGGAAATTTAATATGCCCATGTATACTAAAATCGCAAACATTTCTAACAGTGTAGTTCCCCCAAGTTTCATTCTCGGCTTCATTAAAATCCAATTAACATATGCATATCACTTCCAGAGTTCGGACTCACGCTGTTGACACTTTTTGGCACTTTTTAGCGATGCAAGTATTTAGACAAAAATTCCACTAATGCCACTATTTTCTCGCAATTGGCGGCTAATTACACTACTTTTTCACTTTTCCTTTAAAAATATTTTGAAACTTTGTTGATTTGCTAAATTCCAAAAGCTACTCTCAAGCCTCGGACCACTTATACTGTTAGAAGTATGAAATTTCATGAAAATGTTAGTGAAGGTTTTTACACTGCGGTTAGTGAAAAACACATTGAAATTGCATGCAACACTGAAATTTAAATATCCTTATTGAAATTTCAATTTAAGTTTTGAGACTATTTTAAGAGATAGTGCATTAAATTTTTTGTAAATGTTCATGAATATCTTATGGATATTCGATGTAAATAGTGTAACTTTTTAAAGAAAAGTTTTCTGAAATCAAAATACTTCTTTCGAAATGAAAAAGTAAAACCAGTTTTGTACATGTAATAGCAAAAAATGTATTAAATCGATAGAAAAATATATCACATACAAATGTTCTAAATTTAATTTCATGAATTATTTTTCAATTTTGTTCATATTTTCATTTACGTTTATTAAATTTATTAACAAATGTTACTTCATTTTCAATGCATGTTTATAAAATTTACGTAAACCACAGTGAAATTTATTCAGCCACCAATAATAGTCCTAAGTCTATGTCGGAAAATAATACTGTTTGAGTGATATAAGTTTTATTAACCCTTAAATGTATAATATGTAGCTTATTTACGTCAAAGAAAGTCCAAAATTAGATAATTATGCCGGTATAAAATGTTTTATTAATCAATTTCCTGTCAGACCTAAGAGAAAATTTTTGGCCATGATTGTACACTACACATAGAGAAGTTTTGTATGCAGACGAGTATACACTAACTCCTCAAGATCTGAGCGTAGATGCGGCAACGACGAATTTTTCATGGTGTCTGCTTTGACAGTTGTGCTCCTTGACTACAAATGAAAACGAGAAATTTGTTGAAAACGGCAGATCGATTAGTAGTTAAAAGTTAATTAATGAAAAAGAAAGTTTCTCATAAAAGATTGCTGGTTTAGTGCATGCGCTAGACCCTCTAGGTGCTCCGACAGCGTTGCCGGATGGCTATCACGTGCTTGTTTCATTTTTCGAAAAGTTCAAAATTCTCAAACTTTGCATAACTCTCATTCCCAAACTGAGAGGACAAAAATTCTAAAATTTAAAAAAAATCTTGATGAAACCTCCTTCTAACATATATTAGTTTAAAAAAAAACGTTAAGAATAGTTTACAAGTTAGAGCAAAGATATTATAATATCTTTGGTTAGAGTTAGAAATGTAATATTTTCCTATGCTTGAGATAGGCTTTACGTGCATAAGGATTCAACTTTGATCTTAATTATTTCAGCGGAGGAGAGGACAATACGTTTTAAATTTCGAAAACGTTCAGATAACATTCCAAAGAACCTATAATAAAAGTTTTAACAAATCCGTAAGAAAAGCGTTTTTGTGACCGTACCTCCTCGAGAAAATATTTTATTCTACTTGTATAGGTCCAATCAAAGGCGGACTGGCGTGGACCCCTGTGGACCTCACCCCAGTTGGTGTAGCACCCCTGAGGTTAGTATAAATATAATATTACAGATAGATTTTGCAAGGGTGAAGTTTTGCGAAAATTTTGTCAGGATTTGACAAAACTACTAGTTAAAAAGTAAGTTTTGAATGTTCAAATTAACGAAATATATCTTTCTCAACCGAGACTTGTATTCAAATGTTCTTTCAGCTCTCTCAATATTTTCTGAATAAACAAAAAGTTTAATTAGGGACTGTCCATAAATTACGTAACGCTTTTGGGGGGAAGGGTGGGGTCAGCCAAACTGTGACAAGGATGTGACAGGGGGGGGGAGGGAGGATCAATTGGCAGCGTTACGTAACAATCAATATAGTATTTTTTGCAATCACTCTAATGCCAAGTTTAATATTTTCAAGCATACGATAAATTTTAGAACATGTAGTTTTTTGAAAAGTGCATCTGCGCCAAGTTGTCCTACCTTGTTTGATAATGTGGCGCGTTTCGATTTCAATTCATAATTATTGAATCAAAATCTAATAATAAAGAAAAATTAGTAACATTTAATAAGAATAAGATCAATATATTTATGTTTAATGTTATTAACATATTTGAGGGATTATGTCTGCTGAAATTTCAAGAAAAATTAACAGTGCAGAATGTCTCACACTAATTTGAGGGTTGTCTTCTGAAACGTCGAGAAAAAAATTTTTTGTTAACAGTGCAGAATGACTCACCAATATGAAAAATAACATAATGAAGGATATATTTGAATAATTATCAATGGGGAAACTTTTGAAACAATTCTTTTGATTAAACTATAATATTAAGACCACACGCGTCCCGAATGCGCCATATTAGTCGCAAGTGAACTCGAAACAGTATATTTCCAAAAATTTTTATAAGTTCACACGAAACTTCTGCAATTTTTCACTTGTTTTTAGCTACTCTGACAATACAAGCGAAAGAACTAAAACAAACTTTTCGTCATAAAAATCAGGCAATTAATGTAATTATCCCATTTTTTTAATAACGTAACGTTGAAAACATATATACATGTAATGAAACTACCTCCCAATGCAGAAAATGCAGGGCATGTGATACATTTTAATCCTACGAATTACAGACCGTCCCATGTTAATTTTTTCTGCCACTTTGGAAAGAGGGAAATTGAAATATCAAGATATTTTTTTTAAATGATAGGTAATATTATGGGGCTGGTCTGTCTGTTCAATTAAAGTTGCTATATTGTTGCTAAATATATATTTTCAATATTTGTAATGCTCACCTTGAAGCTCTTGTATTTCAAATTATTTAAATATGGTGTCTGATCACATGGTATTTTCTTTTGCTAATTACAAGTGACTGGTGCATTTTCACTTGTACAAAAAAGAAGAAATTAGCAATGCAGTATGGAGAGATTATATAGAAATTGGCAAAATATTATTTCTGATTGAAATGCAATAATTGAAATGTAGTGAAAGAGCGAGGTGATGGATAGCAGAAGTGTTTGTCTCCTAGCGCAAAAAGTACATATTTGGAAAATTATGACAGCGCCACGTTGCACTTGCGGTTGCAGCAGAAGCTTAGCGGCCAGTCTCTAGAGAGCGTCGGTAACGGCAACATCGCTGAAAGATCTCATTAATTTCTGACATGACTATTGGAAAATAATGAAATTATTTGTATTGATGAATATTAAATTGTTCACAGTTGTTAAACTCATATAGTGAAATTGCATGATATTTTAATATTGAAGTAGATGTATTCATTATGAAGTTCTTGGCCAGGTTGGTTTGAAAAATCATTATCGTCATTATCATTGACATCCTTATCATCAGCATCATTTTTGGTTATCACAGGTGGAGAATCGTCATCTTCACTAAATTCTTCTTCTGCTTCTACTTTTTGCTTCTTCACAAGCGGTTCCACTTCATCTTTAGACTACTCAGTAATGCACGCTAGATTCTTACGTAAAGAGAATCGTGGTTTCCAGGCTTCCTGAATAGCTTGCTTTTCGTCTTCAGGTTTGAAAATCTTATGCTTACGATGAATTGATTTTCTATCCTTATCAATCAACCTGTTATTATCTTGCATTGTCCTTAGACCTCCAGGTACCTTTGCAATTTGGTGGAAGTCTCTCTCAACCTGCTTATGATTTTTTGCTAAGCAAGAGTATTTTGCATGTGTCTTTAAATTATCGAGTCTTGCAGAAGTTCTGAAACAACTGTAACATATGGAAGTCATCTTGTCACTGGTACAGTGAAAATGGCTTTTCATTCATGAAAGCTGAGTTTATATCCTCCTCGTCCTCCGCCTCATGCCCTTCTCTTCCAACTCCTCCTCCTCATGCTCGCCTCTTTCAGCTCCTCCTCATGCTCGCCCCTTCCAGCTCCTCCCCCTCACGCCCGAGAAGGAGAAGTTGGAGTTGGAAGAGGAGAAGTATGAGAAGGAATAGGTTTGAAAGATGAGAGCATGCGGAGGAGGAGAGGTTGGGAAAGAAGGGCATGTGGAGGAGGAGAAGGAGGAGTTGGAAGCGGAGGGCATGAGGAGGAGGAGTTGGAAGAGGAGGGCATGAAGAGGAGGAGGAGCTGAAAGAGGCGAGCATGAGGAGGAGGAGTTGGGAGCGAAGGGAATGAGGATGATGAGGAGGAGTTGGAAGAGAAGGGCATGAGGAGAAGAAGGAGTTGGAAGAGGAGGGCAAGAGGAGGAGGAGGAGTTTGAAGCGGAGGGCATGAGGAGGACGAGTTGAAAGAGGAGGGCATGAGGTGGAAGAGGAGCGCATGAGGAGGAGGAGCTGGAAGAGGCGAGCATGAGGAGGAGGAGTTGGAAGAGAAGGTCATTAGGAGGAGGAGAAGGGGTTGGAAGAGGAGGGCATGAGGAGGAGGAGGAGCTGAAAGAGGCGAGCATGAGGAGGAGGAGTTGGAAGAAAAGGGCATGAGGAGGAGGAGGAGAATATAAAATCAGCTTTCATGAATGAACAGATACTTTCACTGTGCCAGTGATAAGATGACTTCCACATGTTCAAGTTGTTCCAGAACTTATTCCAGACTCGATAATGTAAGAGACATGCGAAATACTCTTGCTTAGCAAAAAATCATAAGCAGGATGAGAGAGACTTCCACCAAATTGCAAAGGTACCTGGAGGTCTGATTAGAATCTGTGAATGAGACATTAATCCGAAGAGATATAAGAAGCCATAGAAACACAAGAGCTTGCATGAAAAAATGCATGGACGTGAAGGAAGCTAGAGCAGTATGTCAGGACAGAAAAGTTTGACGACAAATGGTTTATAAAAAGAATGTGACTACAGTGAATGACGAATTTACTACGTGAATGAAACAAAGACCTTGGATACTAATGGGCCCACGTGGGGAACCACACATAACAATTTTGTGAGGCTCTCCACGTGAGGTGATTGCTAGAGATATTGATCAGCGACCTGGGTCGGAACAGTGTTGCGGAATGACCGTGTCATTCAAATAAATAACACGAGAATTCTAGATCAATCTAAAATATCTATACCTCACACCTATATACCTATATACCCATCCACACACTTCTATTTTCCAACCGAGCGATTCACGCCTACCCCGAAAGGGAAACGGCTTAATGATATAATAATAACATATGCATTTTATCCTTTTGTATTCTGAAGGATAAAAAAATACATTAACAGTGGAAACTAAAATAACATAAGCAAATTTTTGCAAATTATGGGATTAAGATATGTCTCAATAAATGTTTTGAATTTTTCCAATTTTCAGGGAACATTTTGACACGAAAGGGAGCAATTTTTAGTGGATCGAGCCATTTTAGAAGAACAAATGAAGAATTTTCTCCAGACCACTATAATAAGTATACAGCAATTACGCAAGTTAATTATGAATGATCTTTTCCTCTGTCCTTATAAATATATAACTGTGTAGGAACGGTATAATTTTCATATATAAAATCAAATAATAATGTTCCTTAATTCATGAAAGTATCTTTATAGAAGGACAAAAAATTTCTTAATGCAACGAGCTTCTGGGAAAATTATAATTACTATTAAAAAAATCCAATTCTTAACTGAATAAAAGATCTTCTCCTTTCACTCCGCAAGGATTCGAACCACAAAACTTCTGATTTCCGGTCAGGTGCTTTTCCCAATAAGCTACTGGAGAGATCGAAAGAAGAAACTTTATTTTCGAAAATATACGCATTATTATGTATTATCATTAGAGAATAACAGAAAATTATTAACGTCTTTTTCAGGCTAGATGGAGTTATGAATTAAAATGAGGCACCTAGAACAAGAGTCGAAAAATTATCAATGTCCAGGAAAAGTACGATCAAAAAGCAGTTGGAGCAAGAAAAAGACAAGATTCGTTCCGCTGTAAAGACGAACAAATTGAAGTTGGAGGAAAGAGCGACAACGAAGTCGCTCTTTTCCTCGGACTTTATTGCGTTCGTCTCTACCGCGGAGCAAAACTTGTCTTTTTCTTGCTCCAACTATGTGCCCCACCTGGATGACATTGCCTGCCCCGCAGAGACCTTCTGTGCCCCACTTTGACGCCTGCTTATTTTTATTTGTTCGTTTTAAATTTTTATTCAAATTGAATTTCATTTATAAAAATTCATTTTAATTTATGCTTTTTTTTGACAGTGTAAAAAATAATATTAATGTTAAAAAATTCACTCAAAGTTAGGGTGCCGCCCGTGTCCCGCTCTCCCCTACCCACTAACTTATCGCGAATGGCTGGGACTGGGATTCGCTGTAAGTGAGTTTCCCCACTGTATCAAAAATTGTTTTTCACTTGCACTTTTTCCTCATATCTGATTGGTTAAGAATATCAAATCTATTCAAAAAAGTTAATGTCGAAATGTGACAGTTGAGTAAACAAGTAGGAGAGAATATTTAGAGGTTATTATAATAATTTTACCTACGAATCCTAAAAAACTAAGTGTTGTCTTACAAGCGTTCTTTGAAAAAAAGTTTAATGTTTGAGAATTCTGGATTGGCAGGCATTTAAGTTTTTTTCTTTTTCGGTCTAGAATTGTTAGCCATTTATGAATTTGTGTGACGGGCTCAAGAAAAGATTCAACTTTTTAAAAAGGAGTCGTGCTGACGCGTAGTTAGAGTGACGTCTCTTTATTCTGAGTAGTAATTGGGTTAAACTAGAACTGATGCGCTGGGCCAAAGCGCTACAATATATAGCCCTTTTATCTTATCTGAAGGCGTGGGCGTATGCTACTGTTACACCCCCCTTGTTAGACAGAGTTTAGTCCCTAAACCCTCCCAATGAAAGGTAACCTTTTCATTTTTCATATGCAGAGGTGTTTCTACTACTGGAGGAATGTTAGAGTAAATAACAGTTGGCGCAGGTGCATTATGCACATTGGTCTTAAAGCAGAATACACGAATATTTTTTGGGATACATTTCGATATTAATTCCCAGAATCCGCATTTATAAAGCGTGTATAGCGTAATTAATATTATACTATCATATCCTAGGTATCTTAAACATTCGAAAGCTTTCTCTGACAACGTTGAAAACCGATGGTGACTCCCTATTTTACTTAACAAATTCTCAGTATCATCTAAACTCATGTCAGCCTCATTTGTTTGAGTACATCGACGTTTACTTCTCTAGGTAGAGTCATTTAATGGTCCTCTAGTATATCTAATGAATTTTTATCGTAAGGTACATTATATGTTTTATTGTTTATAAAATATTTCTTATACTCTACGTTTCTTTCTAAATACAATTATACATTATCTGTGAGAATTGTACAGCCTGGTCCTTGAACTAGAGTGTTTTCGGTTAGCTTTACTGTGGTTAATGAGTTCTCGCATACGAGCTGGATCATCGTATTGAATCCGTCGCAGACTGGCCACCCATCTCACGGTTGTGAGACGTGGTTAAAGCTGAAATTTTACCGCGATTTCGCTGGGAGCAAGTGCAATTTTTAAGATTAGCACCTGCTCCCGGAGAAATCCTTCGGTTGTCCTCATGACAAACTTTCAACTATATATATATATTAGGGTGGCCCAAAAATATATATTTTGTAATTTTCAACCCGCGCGGTCGCCAAATCGTTCTCTGGCGAAAACAAATAAATAAATATTTTTTTATTTTGAAATAAAATGATTTTTAGTACTTTGTGGAGCAATGCTTGTGCCTTATGGAGTTTAATACGTAAAACGTATACTTTTTTTACTTCTTCGATTTGGTTCAAGAAATTATAAGTCAATTACTTTACCCTTTTATAAACTTTTTCTCTTCTCAGTAAGGATGAATTTTGTCAAATTTTAATATATCAACAAAGTTATAACAAGATTTTACACATCTCGAAAGTTGAATAAAATTGCAATATTTGTTGACTCGTAGCGAGACTCAGATATGATTGTGTAACTTACAATTTTTAAGAAGCATTTTTAGGGATATTGAGAACAGATTTATAAAAAAAAAAACTGTTTATCATTTTTTAATTTATAGTTTCGAAGCGATTACGAAAATGAGTGAAAAGGAAAAATTTCAGTGCAACAGCAGCTTTTCTCCGAACCTGAAGAATTTTTGGCTGCTAAGCTGAACTTAGAGTGGGTTATTGTTAGAGCCTTAGGACTTCCAGAGGCAGGCTCGACCATGAAGGTCCCTGCTGCAGGCCCAAACCTGTAACCCAGCACATTTCCCAAATTTTTTTAGCACTTTCTGGGGAATCAAATAATTTTTTTTAGAATACCCCAACCCTAGGGGGACAGTTGACTTCAATGAGTTAAATAGCAGAGTAATAACACTAAAACTGTCGGCTGGGTTAAATCTCAGGGCCCGCTTCAGATTCTCTTGAAACTTTTCTATTTTAATTCGTACATTAGAAGAAAAATGAAAAATTCTCCACAACATACTAAAAATAATTTTATTTCAAAATAAAATAATATGTATTTATTTGTTTCCACGAGAGAACAATTTGGCGACCGCGCGGATCGAAAATTCCAAAATTTTTTTTTTGGGCTACCCTAATATATTCATATATAAATATATATATATACATATATTAAATTATTAAATTGAATAATTAATAATTAAATTATTAAACACATATGTCACGGTCGCCATTCGGTTTTGGTTTCTATTCCTTTCGAATAGAACTGAAGGGCCTATGACAAAGCCACCGAACACGTCCTCGGGTTGCGGATAGAGGGTCCCTGCCGAAACTAAAAAAACGTGCTTATCGACCGGTCTCAATTTGCAATTAATTATTATTAAACAATAGGCCATTTTGATCTTTTTTCTCATTTTGTAGGCATAGTTAGGGTACACTGCGTGCGTATACCAAATTTTAAACAGTTTCAATAATATTTAGCTGAGTCTTTACGATTTATGTTTTAAAAAATAATTGAATTTGGGGAAATTTTTTTTCACGTTTTCATTTTTACTATTGAAAACATTTATTGGACAAAAAAACTGCAAATATAAAAAAGTTTTATCTTACCCTTTTCTATATGACCATATTTTTAAAAATTTAATTTTTTGAACTTTAAAATTTGGGTATCACGATACACCTGGACAATAATTTCGGCGTTTTCGAGCGTGCGACCCATTCTTTGATCCGAACCCTCATTTGAGAACATTTTTCACCTAAATTATATCTAAAAATATGCTTAGAACCACCTCCCGTGAGAATGCGTATTTTTAGTTTAAATCGTAGAAAATAACATTGAAAATAAAAAAATAAAAATTTATGGAAAGACGACACTAGTTGCAATCAAATATCTAATAACAATTTCTTTTTAGGATACGCATTTCTTTTAATTATAAAAACAAGACAAAGAAAATACTTTTGTTTCAATGCCAAAGCATGTTATGAATTGTAATATATAAATTTATTGAAATTATATATTTTTCAGGGTATACCCTATAGCTATAGCTGAAAATTAAAATTAGTGGAAAATATGGGACATATATTGAAGTGATGATGCAAAATAAAATGTGTACTTTATTTTGTAATATCCCAATAAGCAGCCCCAGACCTAGATACAGTAATAAATATAATATACATTAGATATAATAGAGTTAAACATAATGTAGAAAAATTCGCATTTTCGACAAAATCGAGTGCGATTTTTTTATTTGTATTTTATTCAAGAAAAGTCCCTAGAGCTAAATAACCCTCTAAGGAACAGGATAATACAGGGTCATTACAAATTTTTTCAAGTACTGATCGGCAGAATACTTGAATAATCTTATAAATTCAATATCATCTAATCTATAAACTGAATAAAATAAATAAATAGAGTCGAACTCAGAATACGTATCAAATTAGGTATGAGAATAATGCCTAGTAATTAACAATAGGTGATTATTAGTAGCTCTTGTGCATCTTAAGGTAGAAATAAAGAGGGAAAAACTGTGCGTAAAAGAAATACTTCGCAAAAGTCAATGAAAACAAAAGGAAATCCGAAGACGAAATGTGCAAGAACTACACGGAAAGAAATTTAGGGCGACTGCGGTACTTATAAGTACCACTTCTGAGCTAAACACACGAGCGCCAGCGGACTGGTCGCTCCAAAGGGGGTGAATGTCGACACCATTGGAGCGATCTTGTCGGTTCAACTAGGAGTGAGTTGCGTGCCTCCAATGGATGGAGTCATAAAAGTGACACCATTGGAGCGACATTTTGAGTTCATTATGGAGTTAAATTTCGCTCTTTATGGGCTCAGTCAATTATTTTTGAAGGGATGAAAGTAAATAGGTTAAAACATTTATTTCTTTTAATTATTGGTTATTTAATATGAAAATATAATGCGATGAATATAAAATATAAAAAAATCGCTGAATTGAAAAGTATTTACATGAATATTAAACTTTTCCTATAAATTTAACGTACATTCAACAGACTTTAACTATATTGTAAGAAAACTATTAATTTCACATAAATTTTACATTGCATTGAACTATTCTCCGAAGTGTGTTACAAAGTTCTGTAAAATGTAAGGAATGAGGCAACGTAATCTTCATTAGAAGGCAGGATGCGAAAAACGCAGAATAGTTCTAGAAAATCTAAAAGTCCAGGTAATATAGAGTCTATATCGGAAAAGTCTCCAAACTATTAAGAACAGTTCTATAAAATGATGACCGATTTTTCGCCTAAAAAAATTAATCTGTTTTATTATCATTATTATTATCATTATGCTTTTATATCTGTTCACATATTTAATTACATAATTGTTTTCTATTACGCAAACAATCAATACATTAATAATCGCACGCTATTAAAATTCTTATCCGATGTGGGTTCAAACCCCCTACTTACGAATTCGCAACTCCTAACGAAACCTCGCAGCTAACTTAACTCGGAGTATAACAAAAATCTAAAATATAAGCTACAGCTATGCAGGGCCGCGTGATAAATTTTTGTGATCCGTTTCATTAAACATTTTTTTGCTTTTAAAATTTTAATAATTATGAGTTCAGAATTTCTTCTTTTCTAATGAATCTATGCTATTAAAAAAAAATTTCTGTTTTTCTAGAATATCGATCATTTGAAAATTCTATTATAGTTTCATAATTTCGGGAATTCTAAATTTCCGGAGTTTTATATTTATAATGTCGGGAATTTCCAGATTATCAAATTGCGAAAATTTAGTTTTAAATATAGGGAATTACAAATCTCGGGTTCTTCATCACATTTAAAACTTTATAATTTTGGAAATTTTAAATGTCGAAACATTTTTTAATCACAAATTATTTCTTGGTTATAAGTTTAGTAGATTGAAGATTAATAAAAAGTTAGATAGCTATATAGAATAAGTTTCTATAAGTTGTATAAAGTTAAATAAGTTATAATTCACTAATAAATTATTATTCACTAATCATTATTCACTAACCGGCGTTATATGTTGAAGAATAGAACTATCGTCTGTACTATTCACCAGCCTAGCAGTGCTATTTATGAATTGTTTGACCATGTTTATCTAATAGCTGAAGGTCGTTCTGTTTACCAAGGAGATCCTATGCAGGTAGTGAGCTTCTTTGGCAGTTTTCGACTCAATTGTCCAAAATATCACAATCCTGCAGATTACGCGCTGGAGGTGAGTTTGAAACTTCAATATTGCTTAACACGGTAAGGTGCTTCAAAAGAATTTGTATTGGAGTGTACAACGGGCTCTCTGTAACCTATAATATAAATGCTTTAGATTATGTAGTGAAAATGTTAAATGAAACAATTCATCCGTGAATACCTACTTTACCAAACAAACCCTTTTGTGAACCAACATTTTAGAAGCACTCTTGACGAAAATACAAAAATAAAGAAACTGAGTGAAGTTAAAATTTTGATTTCAATCATAATAAGAACATAAATTCAACTTCAAATAATTTCAAATAGTTGATGTTGATTTTTTCAACAGGTGTTGTCTAATGAACATGGAAACCTGAACAAAAGACTGGCGGCTGAACAAGACTATTTTTTGGAGGATGACAGATCTGGAGATTATAGAAGAAGAAAAAATGAAAACTTCCAGTGCAAATTCGCCTTCTGAACTCAGAAAGGCAGTGATTATTTCCAAATACTGTCTCATGAGGTATTACAAAGACTGGTTTGGAACGCTACTTAAGATTATAATTTATACAACCGCAGCCATACTTATAGGGCTGACGTATTTTGACGTTGGTATGGATGCTTTTAAAGTCGAAAGTAATATTGGAATGATGGTATTTGTAGCTTTGAGTCTCTTTTATTGTAGCATAATGCCCGCTGTTTTAAAATTTCCCTTTGAGCTTCACATTCTTAGGAAAGAGCACTTAAACGGATGGTACAAAATCAGTACCTATTACGTCGGCTTTCTCATCATTCATCTAATTCTACAGCTTTTCTTCATTACCTATGCTTTAGGTATTGTATACATTATGACTAGTCAGCCACCAGAATGGAATAGGTTTCTTATGTTTTAAATGATGATAGTTCTGATTTGCTTCATTGGAGAAGCTATAGGTCTAATTTGTGGTACTATGCTTTCTCCGCTTGCTGAAACTTTTGCAGCAATTGTAGTTGCTGTAAAAAATGTTCCTTTTTGTGGTTATTTTATTTTATTTTCTCATATGAGTCGGTTTATGTACAATATCAGTAAACTCATGTTCTCAAGTTATTGTTTGGAAGGCTCACTTCATGCTGGACACCGCGGTGTTGGTCGGTCATGCCACCCTTCTTTTCATCCTTGCATATATTTTTCTGAAAATGAAGGTATCGGGTTCCTTTTCAGCAAGAGAGGTTCCTTTTTGTTGCAGCTCCTTTGGAACCAAAAATTGGTTCTAATAGAAACCCTACTTTTTTCTGTGAAGAGGACATAGTAAACGTACATTTCATGAAGGAAAGTAACTTAGCAGCTATAAAGTTAACGTCAGTTGAGGCAAAAATAAGAGTACCACGCAAAACAGTAAATCTACCGTAAATCGTAAAGCGCGTCTGGTTTGTAGACTAAAAAATCGCGAGTTTACTGCCATCTTCAGTAATAGTTGCAAACTCGCTTGAAGTTTTATTGGATAAATGATAAGCAAAACTATTACTTTCTAATGACATATTCTTTACTAATTTCATATACTTATAATTTATACTTCATGAAATCTCTACTGCCTTTAGCAATCTATCTCTAATGATTGATGGTGAAAGTCATATATAATTACACCACAAGTACACTAACAAGAAGTAATTCTGAAAAAGTTTAAAGAGGTTTATAGATTTTAAAAAAATTAAAAGAATAGCATTTTAAAAAGTCCGAACAAAATACTCAAGAGGGAAGTAAAAATATTGCATTAAATAGAGGAAGTGGATTGAATAGATTATGGAAATCAATTGAATTTTAAATTATAATTGCAGCACTCAAACAGAAAAAAAAACAAAGTGTAATTTTTACCCCGATTTCAGAGTAACCTTCACGTGTAACAAAAATTACCTTTACGTGGTAAGATTTACCTTCAGGGTGTTTACTAATTTTCGCCGAGAAAATTCCAGGTTTCCGCCCGGTTGTAGATATTAAATCTCATTTTGCCAGAAGCACAAATAAACCGCATTTACATAAGGTTTTTCTATCTGTAATTTTATGTATAGAGATATCTTATTATATTTAAAAAAGTAATATTTTTGTAATTTATGGTGTCGAGTAAAAATGAATACAATTTCGGTGTATCCGTTACCTGCGCAGATTAGATTAACATGATAGTTGTTATATTCATTAAACATATCTTTGATTAATTATCTTTGGTATTCTAATTGGTAAATAATTCCTAGATATAATTTGTAATGTCTATGGCATTAGCGATTAATTAATGATTAATTATTGAAGAGTAATTACAAAAAAAATATTTTTCATCTTTTACTTTGCGACACAGTTTGATTATAATTACATGTGTTCATAACATAGTTATTGTACAATTCAGTTAGTATTAAAATAAATAATTTTTATCATGGCCTATTGCAATAACTCTTCAATAATTAATCTCCAATACCAAATATATTAAAAACTGTTAATGAGAAGGGTGAACCACAGTGAAACACGTATTGACAATTAAACAAACTGATGGTTTATTCAAGATATTATAAAGTTGTTGTCCGAGTGCAAGAAAACGCCATACCTCTATCAACCACTTGATGAATCTTATGGTCAATGTTTCGTGTGGTATCTAAACTTGTTGAAAAAGAATGATAGTTAATATTTTGGTCATAGGGTAGTAATAACAATGCTCTAAATTGTTTGGATAGAATAAAATTATTGATAAAAGTGATGTTCCCTCCAAAAAAAAACCTTGGAAGTAAAAAGCTTTGTGTCGCATACTTGAATATATCTTTTAATGTCCGCAGGACCTAACCTTTAACATCTAGATGGCTGTCCTATACATGGAGAAAAATGAAAGGTCAGTTGGGCCATCTAGATATGCAGACAGACTATATTTCAGGGTCAACTATAGGACAGTTCTTAAATATGGCTAAAGCGAGTATCCCTAGAAGGTTAAAAGAAGAGGTTCAAATCGATCATCTGAGAGTGTCGACTTGGTGCCATCTCGAACGGTTGACTCAAGTGTCATTGAGAGTCGAACCGATCATCACAGAGGGCGCACTGATCATTATAAAGGGTCGAATCGCGCATCATAAAGGGTCGATTTTGTCATATCATATTGGTCGACTTCATCTCCTCGGACAGGTGACCTGGCCATCTTAGGGGGTCGATTTGATTATCCTGCATTTTCTATATTTGCTGTCCTTTTCCTTCTTATTCCAGTCTCTCTTCTATAAGACACTGGAAATTATAAAATTAAATGGATCCTATAAAACCTGAAAATTTATATGAAATACATGAATTCTGAACGCATTTTTTATTCTTTGTGGAGAGTAAGGTGTATGAGACATAATTTGATATGCAAAAACAGTGCACATTGACAATATATTTTTTGGAGCACGAAAGGCTAAGGATACGGCACGATGTCACACTGAATGATAGGACTTCAAACATTAAAGTGAATTCAGAAATCAATCTCCCACTTCTCTTCACTTTCTGCATCATCAATGAATGCTGATATTTTTTGCACGTTTTCAATTTGAAGCGACACGTTGACAACAAATTGATAGATGAACGTCCAGTTACGCCTTTACCATAAATCCCTTTGAAACATCAAATTTGACGTTGAAAATTCTTATGCGGTTCACTCTCCACGAATCTTCGAAATATCAAAAAGCAGTTTGAAATTATGAAAAACATGTTTAAGTTCAATAAACAGCAAATGTGACGCTGAACGGCTCAATGACATTCACTCACTCCCAAAATGCTCTGGACTCTAGAGTCTAGACCACGCCAACTAGAACACGCCAACGGTAACTAATCAGGTTGGCCCTCCGCGATGGGTCATTTGCTCTTCCGTGGATGGTCGAAATGAGTGAAAACAAGATGATTCCTGAGTAAGAATGATTTTATCATCAATTTAATTATTGCACTGAAATCGCATGACAAAACTCCACATTTGGAGCCACTAAACGGCTTCATATCTCCATTCGTTCGCAAGATAAAGTTTTTGTAAATAAATCACCGTGTAAAGTAAAATATGGCGTATTTCACCAGTTTGAAAAGTGCATTGCATTCAGAAATATTCGGAGGATATCTGTGATTTTTTTCAGATTTTTCCTGACGTCGCCCTCCTTCTGGGAACAGGTCAAAGTGAACCCTTGAAAAAGGAGGCCAAAAAACCCTATTTTTTGGGACGCTTTGCTCTCGTACTATTGCAAAAAAATTTTTAGGACCAAAGTGAACACAACGCTGCATTCGGAAGACTTTAAGCTTTCAGATGCTTCTTATTAGATGTTTCAGAGATTCTTTTTGTGCGAGTTGAAATAAAAAAAAGTGAGGAGCCTATACCTTTGGAACCGACTTTAGTAGCGTAGCTGAATAGGGACAACAGCAGGGAACTATCCCACCGCTGCCACCATCAGTTTGTCACGTACGAATAATAAAAAAATAATATCTTGCTGGCTAGTAACAAAAGTTACTAGTATTAAATTATTTTATAATCACTGATACGAAGGGAGGGGGGCGGAGGCTCCCCGAAACTGAAGAGACGAGAGTCTCCTTTATCTTTTAATGTGGGTCTGCTTCCCTATTCTCGGGCCGAGAATTGCTGTCCGGAAATTCTCAATTGCGCAAGACAAGGGATTTGGTGAAGCCAAAATAAAAGATTTTCTTCAGTCTAAAATTCCGAAAGAAGGTAAAATATATTTGGTGTAATCGTCAAAAAAAACATTTCGGAATCACAAAAGACATCAATAAAAATGAGTAATTAAAACGATACAGCTTTCCAATGGTATTTCCTCATATTACCACTGGTGGTCGAGCGGAAATATCAAACAAGAAGGAACAAATGCTTTTTCCTTTTGTTTTCGAATTTTCAGACAAATCAAGCGGGCGAGATTTGATATGTGGCGCTTATTATCTAACGATAATAAGCTCTAGTTCCTTTTCACGTTCGCGACACACACACACGAACACCTAACACTCCACAAATTCGCTTTTATGAAAAATAGAAAAATATCTATTTTCCATGAAAGAGAACTATATTCGTTACGAGAAAATTGCTCCTTTTCGTTTTGACATTCGATAAGATGTAGTTCGCTCTAGACTAATTTTTGAAAATTTCGTTTTTTTCACAGGCCGAATTCAATCCTGCCTTCCGTCGGCAGGAAGATGATTTTTATGTAACGTCCGAACGATTGAATTAAACCCTTTTCTGTACTAGATCCCTTTACGCCAGAAACAGTGCTTTTAATAATTGTAGACAATATTTGAATATTTTAAGTCTTTCAAATACGACACAAGAGCCTAATCTATGAGCATTTTCACAACATTCTTTTTTTGCTATACTCTGGCAACGCATTGTACGACCTGAATACTTATTATACCATTATTATAATTTAGAATTGAAACAATATAGTTCATCATCTTCTATTCGTGAAACCACCTTTAATGAATGATGTTAAATTATAACTCTCCCGAATGCGAGTTTCATATCTTGCCTTGGAGAATAATATGGGAATGGACTAAAAAAATTTATAATTTGCATTGTCAACCAAACCTTTGAATTTTCAAGTCTCAGAAGATGATTTTTTTCGATGAAAGGTAAATTTTCAACCCGAATAGTTGAATTTTCGCCATAAAATTTCATCTTCAGCCAAACGAAATTAATGTCAAACTAAGAAATATGACTTTTCTGCCATAAAAGATGAACTTTCAAAGCAAAAGAACGAATTTTCTACAAAGCAGTTGATTTTTGAAACAGCTAAGATGAATTTAATAAAATAGTTGAAGTTTCAACAAAATATTTGAAGTTTTTACCGTAAGAGAAATTTTCAGTAAATTCATAAATTTGTAACCAAATAGTTGAATTTTCAACTAAAAACCAGTTGGATTCAACGAAAAAAGACTGTAAAGTAAAGACTGTAAAGAATGTAAAGAAAAAAGATTGTACTCGTCAAGTCGCAGAATCTCAAGGAGATGAAACATTCCGTTTTTTAGAGGTAACTGGGCAATACATATTATTCCGATTTCCAAAACTACCCCTATCAGAGCACACTTAAAGAATACCGTCTACTATGCCTTCATCTAAAACCTCAAAAAATAAAAAAATAAAAATCACAAGACACGCATTTTCAAGACTGTAGTGAATATTATTATAACCACAGAAACATCCAACAATCCTCAAGAACTACCCCTACCACATTTAATGAACCACGTCTCGACTGCCTTGATCTGAAATCGCGAAAAAAAATTTAATCGATAATAGTCACAAGACGCGCATTTCCAAGACTGTAATTAATATCCTTTTAATCATAGAATTATCCAGTATCCCTCAAGAACTACCTCTACCACATTTAACGAACCACGTATCGACTGCCATCATCTAAATTTGCCCAAAAAAATTCAACTTGAAAATAATCACAAGACGCGCATCTCCAAGACTGTATTAAATATCCTTATAAGGGACTGTCCATAAATTATGTAACGCTTTTGGGGGGAGGGTGGGATCAGCCAAACTGTGTCGTATTTGAAAAACTTAGAATATTCAAATATTGTCTACAATTATTAAAAGTACTGTAGCCTAATTTTTACATACTTTTTTCAATATGATCGCAGCTAATGCACAAATCGTCTATTTACGTTGATAACACCTCGAAAATTGCGTAATTCTGTCAAAATACAAGTACGCCACCAGTCAGATCCGCAATATTTGTATTATGTCAGCTGTTGAGCAGAGGTGGCCACAACCGGGGAGAGTGCCCGCAACTGGTGACTCCCCTCCAATTAAATTCAGATCGGTATAATTTTGAGGACTGTTTTCTGGCGATATTAGAATACCATCATTTTTTTCGCTCAGTTGATCAAAAAGTCGATGAGTCCAAAGAACTTAATCACTGCAAAAAAATGTCGATTTCCATAAGTAGGGGATGGTCAAAAATGTATAGCACACCTCCAGTAAAATTCAGATCAGTGTCACCTTAAGAGTGGTTTTCTGACGATGTTATAACATTATCCACTTGGTCACTCAAATGATCAAAGAATTGTTGGCTCCAAAGAACTTCACTAATGCAAAAATTCTTCGATTTCCCTTCTAGCGAATTCGGTTATCCTGCACTGGTGCACGCCAGAGCACTCCAACCTGCTCCGAAGCGGGTCGAAGGGAGAAGAAAGAACGTGAGAAGTAAGAAGGAGCAGGTCGGAGAGCTCTGGCGTGCACTAGTGCAGAATAACCGAATTCGCTATTAGTAAATTCAGATCGATGTCATGGCAGGGGTGGTTTTCTGAGGAGGTAATAAAATAATCCTCTCGGTCACTAAGTTGATCAAAAAATCATTTCGTCCAAAGAACTTGATTAAAGCAAAACAATTTCGATCACACTAAGTAGGGGATGGACAGAAATTTCTAACACTCCTTCAAGTAAATTCAAATCGGTGTTAATTTAAGGGTAGCTTTCTGAAAATAGTATAAAATCATCAATCTGGTCACTCAGTTGATCAAAAAATCATTAGATCCAAAGAACTTGAATAATGCAAAAAAAAAAAAAAATCCGATTTCCCAAAGTAGGGGTGGACAAAAAATTCTAACACTTAATGTTATTATTGTCTTGTAAGGCTGGTTCATTTAAGTTCTGTAGTACGACTTCACTTCAGTGGGACCAGAAAAAAACACTTTTGGTTTTCTTAGGAGCGAAAGACAAATAACGGCAGTTTATGCGATTGTAGAAGCCAGGTTTTTATTTTTTCTATTTTAAACAATATTTAGAGGTGCCCCATCATCTTTGAATATTGTCATTGCAAAAGCTGAGAATTTTGGTAAGTGAAGAGTCGATGATCGTAAAAGTGCAATCTCAGTTCTTTTCATCGATGTGACTTTATAACAGGTATAGTTAGCGTCCCTTGAATTATTATTACTCACTTTTCTGAAAAAGGAAGGTGGTCGTGGAATACTGAATCTTGAATGTCTTCACAACAGGATTATTCTGGGTACAGCACATATAGTCGCAAATCGACAAGACCCTCTTCTTAAAATGGTCAGGAAATACGAGGAAGTGGGCAAAGAAGTGTTTCTATACAAAACTGCGGAGGAGGCTGCTGAAACACTTAGCCTTGAATTCAATATCAGGGGTGAGCAAAATGCATCGAACATTATCCATCTCGAGTACTCACTCCTGAAGGGCCGGATCAAGAAAGCAGAGGAGTAAAACTTCCGCAAATAGCTTCTCGACAAGAGGCTGCACGGCATCTTTCACACAAATGTGAAGGATCAGTCGATGTCGTATGAGCTAACATTTGCCTTCCTCAAATCACCCGGATTAAAGTCGGGCACGGAGGGTTTCATTTTGACGTGTCAAGACGGTGTCATTTCCACTGCAGTATACTGTAGCCATATTCTGAGCCAAGACCTTCTCGATGACAGCTGCAGAGCGTGCCATGCACACCCCGAACACCTAGGACACCTAAGGCCACCGTATAAAAAGTGTTAGAAAAAAGTGTTCATTTCACAACAATAGGGACCTCAGAAGGAAGGGGTTACCGGCTCATCCGCAGGTCAATAGCTAGGTCCTTCTGTGTCACCTTCTGAGGTCCCTATTGTTGTGAAATGGATACTTTTTTTCTAACCATTTTTATACCTTTTTATACCTTTCGTGACCCGATAGACCAAGGGTCTGCCCCCACTATGATATTTCTATTTCTATCCTAAAAAGTACCTATTATACATTAAGTTTGGATTAGTTACTTCCGAGATACTGCATTTCAAAGAGTTAGAATCTCGAATCGCACTAGTGTGGTTACTACGAATGCTGAGTAGAGGTGTGGTTACTAAGGGTTAATACAACTTTTAATAACCTGAAAACAAAGCGTTACATACTAATCCTATATCACATCTTTCTTAATTATTCGTGTTGTAATAGTATACTTCGACACAAGAGGCCAAATGAGCTGTAAGCATCAATCAGTGAGGCTTCTTGTATCGAATATTATTTTTCCTTGAAAATTATAATGCAAAAACTGAGTTTTCCGGATTAACTTTCGAAAGCCGTAAACCGACGATTTCTTTAATACTATGTATATTTATGTATGTTGATGCGCTGATTACGAAAATGATAGTGAAAATTAGCGACTCGGCGATTTTCATGGCGAAATCGTGAAAAAAACCATGAAAATCATGGTTTTTTGCGTTTATCTTAACTAATATGCAAAAATTTGAAAAAATATCTCAAACAAAAGTTGTACATCTCATTGAAATGCACATTTTTTGTTACAAACATTTTTTTCCCGCGATTTCGCTGGGAGCGGGTGCAATTTTTAAGATTAGCACCTGCTCCCGGCGAAATCCTGCGGTTGTCCTTATGTCAAACTTTTTTTTTATACAGTAGTAGTCTTGCGCGCGCCTATTGTATGTATATTTAATCTCTCCCATTAACGGGTTTGTGGGCCTCCGCTCTCTGTACAGATATTTACATTCCATCCTCAATCTTACTTAACCGCTGCTTATATTCTAATGTTACACCTCAATTATAATAATAACATTAATCTTAATTCTATAAATGAGCGATCTTCCAGGGCTTCCGTTTCCTCTTACCATAACAATATATTTTCCACGATTTTGAAATTTGTTATTTACTGTCTTTTAATAGGATTACCCGTTTGGCTCTGCCCTGTTCCCTTGCTGTCTCTTAATTCTTCGAATTTCTTCATCCACGTCACTTCCTGTCCATTACCATCCAAAATCTATCTTACACACTCATCCACACTCAACTGACCATAATCCTCTCCCGTACACCTCTCTAACACATGTGCCCATGACTCCATTACGTATCCGCATACTCTGCACAGATTGTCCTCTTCATCCATCCAATATCTGCAAGCTCTCACTCCTTCCCCATTCTAAACCGTACCAACCTTATCCATTTGTCTTCCTTTTTTATTTTTTGCAAATATTCTGGTTCCGTCAACCCTTTGACCATCATATACCATATATTTTACCTTGAATCCATAATCTTTCTTTATCTCTCTTCTCCTTGTCTTACTAACAGCTCTGATTCTATGTTCTGCCAATCCAAAACCCCTTCTTGTATATCACAAACCCTCCTAATTTTTTTCGTCTATTCCTCCCATTTCGAATTTCCGAAATTGCCTCTCCTCTCCTTATTCCGAACTTCTCCGGAGCAAACTTGTGCTATTCTGATCCCCTCTCCCCTTTTCCACTTCTCTTCAAACCTCCAGGCTCTCTTAATTTATCAAGTTACCATTTTTCCCCTTCCTAATTCTTCCCTTAACATGTATCCTGGGCAACTCCAACTAACCCGATTACCCATCTCAGAAATCTCTCATGCATGTTTTCCACTTTCCTATGTTCCTTCCATTCCCAGAACTCCACTCCATACCACAACACCGCCCAAACCAACGCATCAAACAACCAAACCCGCATTTTTCAATCGTCATTGAACCTTCTCTTTCCTATACCCCATACTCGGCCCATTACTTTACTCGCACATTCGATTCTTTTCCTCACCTGCACCTCGTTTCCCCCTCCTGCCTCAATCCAAAAACCTAAGTAACAGAACTCCTCCACACTTTCCACTGTTTGTCCGTTCATCTTCCAAACGTAACCTATTTTGGAATTCGAAACTGATGGTTTTGAACTTAATTGCTGGGTGACTTTATAAATTTTTTAATTTATAAGGAAAATTGGACACCTACCAGTTTTGAAATGTCGGAATTATCAATGTGGAAAATTTTGTAATATCATAATTTATAGTTGGGCGATTAGATAAACTTGACATTTGTAAATAAATTTGCAGAAGGCCTAATTTGGAAATTTCAGAATTCGAAATCCATGGTTTTGAAATTTATTGCTGAGTAACTTGATAAATTTCTTAAATTCATATAGAAAAGTAGACACTTGCCAGTTTTTTAATATTGGAATTATAAATGTGGAAAATTCTGTGATAACAAAAATAACATTTGGGCGACTTGATAAACTTGGAATTTATAAATACATTTGCAGAGGGCCCAATTTGCAAATTTAAGAATTCGAAACTGATGGTTTTGAACTTAATTGCTGGGTGACTTTATAAATTTTTTAATTTATAAGGAAAATTGGACACTTACCGGTTCTGAAATGTCGGAATTATCAATGTGGAAGATTTTGTAATATCGTCATTTATAGTTGGGCGATTAGATAAACTTGGAGTTTGTAAATAAATTTGCAGGGCGGCCTAATTTGGAAATTGCAGAATTCGAAATTAATGGTTTTGGAATTTATTCCTGTGTGACTTGATGAATTTTTTAATTCATGAGGAATAGTGGACACTTGCTAGTTTTATATATGGGAATTATCAATGTGGGAAATTTTTAATATCGTAATTTATAGTTGGGCATTTAGATAAACTTGGAATTTGTAAATAAATTTGCAGAAGGCCTAATTTGGGATTTTCGGGATTCGAAATTTATGGTTTTGGAATTTATTGCTGAGTGACTTGATCATTTTTATTCTAATTATGAAGAAAATTGGTCACTTGCCAGTTTTGTAATGTTGGAATTATCAATATGGAAAATTTTGTGATATCGTAATTTATAGTTGGGCGATTAGATAAACTTTGAATTTGTGAAAAAAATTTGCAGAAAGCCGAATTTGGAAATATCAGATTTTAGAATTGATGTCTTTGAAATTTATTGCTGTGTGATTTGATAAATTTTGTAATTTACGAGGAAAAGTGGACACTTACCAGTTTTGAAATGTCGGAATTATCAATGTGGAAAATTGATAATATCGTAATTTATATTGGGGCGATTAGCTCAACTTGGAATTTATAAGAAAATATGCCGAGGGCCTAATTTGGAAATTTCAGAATTCGAACTACATGGTTTTGAAATTTATTGATGAGGCACTTGATAAATTTGTTTAATTTATATAGAAAAGTGGACACTTGCCAGTTTTGTAATGTTGGAATTATAAATGTGGAAACTTAAAAGTAACGAGATTCTGCTGGTCAATCACATTGACTCCATCTTGATTGGCTCCCCCAACTCTAGGATAGTCGACATTGTTGCCCGACCCATTGTCGAGAGCCCTGCGCGTTGGATTGTTTTGAACTACACCTACTAAAACTATGTTTAGTGTTATCATTATTGTTCCCAGCCTTGGTACAAGGACTCTCTATCCGCAACCCGAGGACGCGTTCGGTGGCTTTTTCATAGGCCCTTCGGTTCGATTCCTAAGGTATCAAAACCGAATATATATATATATTCGGTTTCGATTCCTTTGGAATAGAACTGAAGTGCCTATGACAAAGCCACCGAACGCATCTTCGGCTTGCGGATAGAGGGTCCCTGTGCCAAGGGTTTCTGCTGAATACGGTTAAAATAATTATTAAGCAGTCGCAGACAATTGACCAGGGATGCTCACGAAGGAATAACCCCTAAGCGGAGGCGTAGCAACCGTGCTGAAAGCTGAATGGCACCTGGGTGAGGTGCCTTAAACGGCGACTCCGGGATACCGGGCGACCTCTCAGAGTATGCAGCCTTATCCCTGCATGCGGTGCTCTACAAGGATGGACGAACCCTTTTCCTAGCTGCTCGTGGGAACAACAATGACACCACCAAACACCAAAAAGTTGTAAATGCGGTTCAAAACGATCGAACGCGCAGAGTACCCGAGAATGGGTCGGCAAACAATGCCGATCATCCTTGAGTTCGGGGTGCTGAAAATAATTTAGATGAAAACACGACGACCAACCGGCAAAACGCCCACATTGAGTGGAAAAATCAACTCAAGGATGACTTGCTAGACTGCTGCGATACCAGCATTGTCCCTGTTCACCGAGGCTTTATGGCGCGTATGCATACTCTGTGGTGCCAGAAACTCCCAGAGCTTCTGCACGTTTCGATTCAATCGTTGCAAAATCAACGTGCCCACCTCTAGAAAAGGGGATATGTACGCAGAGCTCTTCCCCAACCGCTGCTTGATCAAGATGCAGCCGCAGATGAGGAAGCGACAATAAGACCAACCGCGGAAAGCAGGCACCTTCAGAAAGATGATCACGATTTCAGGACAAGATTGCTCTGTTCACGGTGTTGCGAGAGCTTTGGCTGATTCAAATCGAAAGCTCAAACCGACGATGGATCAAAAGACAAAAAGACGCTTGCATCCGTGTTCAATGTGTAATTGACTACATAGCATCTGGTAGACCGTCCACGGAAAGGGTTCCAAAGTTCGCGCAAGAACTGAGGATCCTGAATCACACACTGAACAAGTCAAAGCTACTGACAATCAAGCAGCATATTGTTGACAAAATACGGCTGTTATCTGACTTGGAACAATATTTATGGGTGAAATAAAAATGGGGAAAAATATTTCGTTCATTTGAACGTTCGGAACTTCAGGTACACTCAGAACAGGAAATTTTATAATTCGTTCCACAATGCGGCGGAGTTCAGATGTAAAATTAAAGGACGAGGCTAAAAGTACGGACGCAGTGTACTGGAAAAGGCGGACTGGAAAGGGTAAGGAGAATCTGTCCGTAAACATTATAGACACGGCGAAAATTAAATAATAAGCATTAAAGCTTTGGTTACGTTAAAATGCCACTGTTTTTTTTTAGATACAGCTTTCAAGTCAAATGTTTACCTAAAGATAAAACATAAAAATAAACATAATTATTCCAAACCTCAAGGTTTCTTGAGTACGATTTTAGAATTCATTAGTCTTTATAATTTCTATGGTTTCAAATTAATTATTTTGTATTCCGTCCATAAATTAATTGCAAAGTTAATTAATAAATTAACTTTTCACGCATATTTTGCAGATAATGTAAGCGTAGATAAAGACCAGACCGTAATTGGTGTAATGTTTGCGTGAAATAATAAATCGTGTGTAAACTCTTTTTCGAATAGAATTTAAGTACAAAGGAAAAAAATAAAAATGTAAACTTGTTAACTTAATTAGACTAATTTGATATTTAAGTGATATTCTTCTTATTAGTCTTTAAATTAAAATATAACCACTTTTGCATAAATGCTAGAATGTCGCGTTAGCACTATTGTTATCTAACGTCGATATGAACTAGATATTAAAAAAACTAATAGCATATATTCTATACTAAAACAGTCACAATGCACTGAAAAATCATGGGTTTATGCCCATGAATTTCACTGCCCATAAACCTATATAATGTTGCAGTACAGAATTTTCGATAATAATTTTGGTTATTTAGCTAACTAGATAACCGACATTTTTATTGAAAATGGATTTAGTGCATGAAAAATTCTTAAAAAATCAAGTATACATTGTGGTAAAAGGATTTTTTCAATATATCATTCTTTGATACAATAATTAAGAAAAAATGTATTAAAAACATTAGTTACAACCTAATCACAATTTTGACGTAGTAATAATTTTTTAAACCTTTTCCCATGTGGAAATCGGCCCAACTTAGCCCAACTTATAATTGGGCCCCAACTGGGCATCCCAATTAACAAAAAGTGAAATTAATTCACAAATTATTTCAATTAAATGATTACGTGGATGCAATCCGACCCAAATCCTGAAACTTTTTCAATGATTACGAATTTTTAATTATCAAAACTTATGTCAATAAAGTTGATCAGTGTTTGATTTTGTGCTTGGGCTTACATTAGGCTTACCCATAGAACGCCCAAGGACTCGAGGTAGGCCATCAAATCGAGATCTGCTTAATAGATCCAGATCTGGCAGCTTAGGATCGAGACAGCTTTTTTACAAATGGTGACAGGGGGAGAGTTTACGGATGAAAGCGATGAGGGGAACAAGACGGAAGACAGTAGAAGATCAAGGGAAGAAGAGGGGGATGAGCAGGGAGAAGAGAAGTTGCGAAAAAGGTTAATATAAAGTCTCCACCGGAGAGGAATAAGCTAAAAGGGAATGTCGATTTAGAGAGTTTGGAAAATCTCATTAAAGGGTTTCGAAAGGAAACGAACCGAAGTATGAATGACACGCAAAAGCGAGGGGATGAGGTTTGGGAGGAAATCAGAAAAGTTAGAGAGAAGTGGGAAGAATGGGAGCTGATGTGGCGGCAAGAAAAATATAAGGTTTGGAAGCAGTTGGAGGATATGGAGAAAAAGCAAAGGATGAGTGAGAACGAGAGAAAATGTGATATGGAGAAGATGGAAGAAAGAGTGAGAAAGCTAGAATGTAAGTTTGAGGATATAAAGAAAGGGGATGAAGGGGTAAGAGAAGAAGTGAGAATAAAATAAGTGAATGAGAACGTTTTCCTAGGAAATGTGAGAATGAGTACAAGATTATGAGAGTTAGAAAGGAAAATGGAAGTAGAAGAGAAGACGAAACGAAGTAGAAATATAGTTATCAGAGGAATAAAAGTGGATAGTGAATCAGGAAGAGAAGAAGTGGAAAAGTTGATGGGGGAAATTAGGGCAAAAGTGCATGTGGGAGGTAAATCGAGTGGGAAGGAAGAACGAAGGTAAATCGCGAATGTATATAGTGAAAGTGAAGAGTGAGGAAGAAAAAGTTGATATCTTGAGAAATAAGAAAGCTTTAAAGGGGGAGGAAGAAAGGATAAAGGAGGATATGCTGTGAAATGAAAGAAGAAGAAAGTGGATGATGAAACAGAGAGCATGGAGTGAAAGAGTGAAAGGAAACACGGTATGGGTAGGGAAAGACAGGATGTGGATAAATGGGAATGTGTGGATATGGGATGATGAGAAAGAAAAATTCAGTGAAGTGTATAGGGAGGGTCCATTGCGACGAGGGAAAGAAGCGGAGACTAGGGATAGGAGGGAGGAGGTTACAGAAACAGTAGAGGGTGAGAGGAAAGGAGAAGGCGGAGCGACGGGGTTTCCACAAAATTAGGCAGGGGACGTGAAGAAAGAAGCGAGAAAGGAAGGAAGAAAGAAGTGAGAGTAGCGTTTTGGAATGTATCGGGGCTAATGAATGAAGATGAAGGATTCTGGGAAGAGGTGAAGAAATGGGATGTAGTGATGTTGAGTGAAACCTGGGTAGATGAGAAGGATTTTTTACGCGTGGGAGCAGCGAGGAAGTCACTCGAACCCCCATATTCCGGACCACATCGGGTTGTCAGGCGATTGGGGGACCGCGTCATTGAAATAGACGTCGAGGGCTCCGTGAGAAGGGTGTCACTGGAGAATGTAAAACCAGCTTTCACTCTCTTTAATCACGCAAATACCAAAACACCTGATGTAAATCCTACGACTTCTGCACCAAGTGTAACAAAATCTACGACTCATGTTATACCTGAAAGCGAAATTATAATTCCATCTTTTAAAAACAACGTACCCAATCAAATGGCAACCCAAAACGACCGGACTTCCGTGGTGGTTCACAATGTACCTGCGTTAATAGGTCACCCACGCACTCAGCGTCACATTCCTTCAATCTTGAGAAATTCCGCAAATAAAAAAAGGGTGACCTTTAACTTATAAGACTGACAAAGACGCTAACACGTCCGTTAAATACTGGTCTAGTTTACATAAGCTTTTCTCTCATGCGTCGAGAAGTAGTATTAATTCGAAAAGGATTTCCTTTTTTTATCTCTTGATCAAAATGTTATTTGCAATCTAAAATGTTGTACCTAAGAACAATTTATATCGTACTCAACGCAAATCACTACAATGGAGGTGTTTTGTTCTATAAAAACACAATTACATAAAGACAAGACGTACAAACATTTATCTAATGCGAAACGCCTAATTTGTACAAAACTTAAGGAAAAACGTGTTCTGCGCTACAATGTATTTATTTTATCTTTCTGGAGGCATAATATACAATGCATTTTACATATAAATATTAATAGAATCAACGAAATGTTTCTATTTCGCACGACTATTTTTACATCAATAAATTTTTATAATGCACATAGCCAAATAAGGATGTTAATATCAACTATGAATTGTTGTCGTCGCTTATGAACTTTATCACAAACGTGTTATTGACTAAATTTCGTGTACGTGCATACTAAATTCAGTATATGCATATACTAACTTTACTGTGCGCTGGTATACTAAATTTTATTTCGCGTTGTGCATTCTTGGTTCCATTACATGTATACTAAATCTAGTACAGATTTTTCTAGCAGCGTATCAAACGCATTAAGAAGGGTGCTAACATTATTTTTATGTACACTAAATACTAAATTATCTACATATCTTGCATAAAAATCAAAATTAAAATCAATTTTTTGGAAAACTTAATTCTCTAAATCTTCCATAACAATTTCAGATAAAACAGGAGACAAAACTGATGAAGCTTTCCAACAGACAGATGATGCATACGTGCCATAAAGCCTCGATGAACAGGGATAATGCTGGTATCGTAGCAGTCTAGCAAGTCATCCTTGAGTTCTTTTTTGGGATACCAACATTAGCACAGGTCAAATGGATGAGATTGCCACACTTAACACAGGCTATAACCTCAGAAGCACCTCTTGAAATCACTACGTTGCACTCCGGACACGCTGCCATGGTATCGTAATTGAAACGTAATAAAAATAAATGTTTTGAAGCAGCTTGCACCGATTAGCAACAACTGAACGAATTGACAAGAAGTTAAAAGTCACAAAAAAACCGGCCACAAGCACTTTTACGAAATACCAACTTTATATACATAAAAATCTGAGATACTTGAGGAATGTCAGAAAACTGAAGCGGAGCGAATCGACACGTCCGTAATCGACGGCTGCGCAAGCAAGAATTTTCATGCTAAAGACGGTATTTTTTGGAATTTTTTCAACATAAATAATTTCTAATCCATAGGCGAGGGGAAATTAATGTTGCAATTAACGAATGTTGCGAGTAACATCATTAACATCATTATTGTAAGAAGTTGTAGGCTCCGGAAGCTACGATCATGGTCCCGACGCAACTGGAACGTGTATGTCATCCACTTCCAGGGGCGGGGCAGCCAGCATGGATGCCATGCAGAACTCCAGACATGTAAATTTCCAACCATGGAACTTCCATACATGAAAAAGTGGACGGAAAGATAAAAAAAAAATTACTTTTGCTTCAAAAATATATCTCTTGTCTGGGTTCTGCACTGTTCGTTTTCAATTTCTATTTTCGGCAATAGTATCGGTGATACCTTGTTTCATGTACCCTTCAGGCCCTTCACTAAGTACCTGACCCATGCTGAAGAATTTGAACGTCCAAGTTTGCATGGGTCGTTACCATGGACTTGTAAAATTTTGATGTTTATAGTCCTCAATTTATTGTTTTCGAGTTGTCGCTCAACAGGGGATGCACGCCGAGTCCGTCAGTCTGGGCACGGGATTTCCCCCTGTGGTTAATGTTATCTTCACTTATTTCGGTTACTTTGACAGTATACCTGGGTCAGGAACAGATACAAAATTCGGCCAGAGTCCTCAGTTTTAGATTGCATTTTGCACTGAGAACATCTCTTTTAAAATGAAAATGGTTAAGCATAAACGAAGTGATTGTCAGACACGAATGTTGACAAAAGAGAAGAAGTTGAAGGAGGAAAAAGTGATTAAAAAAACGCGGCTTTTAGACCATTTTTTTCGCGTAAGAAAGATGATAGCATTAGCTCTTGTAATATTAGTGAGAATAAAAATTGTGATTACAAAATGGGAGTCAAATCGGAAACAATCAAAAAAAGGAAATAGACTGTGATGCAGAAAACCGTAAGTTTAAAGTTTTATAATATATTGTTTTTTACAATAATCATTTATTCTCTCTGAGATGTCAACCTCTTGCGAGCTGATTGAAGACTGATTATTTTCTCGCATGGTGGCTTGCTTATATAACTTTCACCCACTTTATGATTATAAACAAAACCCATCACATTGATTTGACGTGCAATCGAATCGTTATAGTCTTTCCTCGAAAGTTTACCAAGTCTCCGTCTTGATGCAATATGCGGAGCTGAATATGATGTATTGTCTTCACGGCGATCGGAAGGTAAATGACGTGTGATGGTACTCCGACGATCTTGTATCCTGGTGGGACAGTTGGAAAGAATTCATGAATTGTGTGAACTTTGCGATTGTTAACATATGTTCCAGTTGTTATGTTACGCTCAACTCTGAGAGCATTGACCTTAAGAATGGCTACTGGTAGATCTGATGCATGCAGTTTGTTACCCGACAGAACACGTGGTTCAAATCCCAACAATTGACCTATAAAATCTTTAGGTTTAAAATTAACTTCACGAGTGCTCTTGATTTCACTGCGTTAAGTATTGTTGTTAGGCTTGATACTTATCATCATATCTTTAATTTCTAGATTCTTTCGCATATAGTTCTTAATCTCACCACTGCTACTTGGTACTATTACAACAGAATAGTTTTCATTTGCTAGAGACACCTGAATATATTTTTCAATAACTTCAATTTCATAGATGCAAGCGGGTATAGTCACAACGTGATCACCAATATAAAATTTATTGTTTCCATCATCAACGTTAGGAATCAAATTAAATGTGAGTACTTCAACGAGGCCAAGAGAATAATTCTTATTTGATGAGAGCTCTATTGGTGGAAAGTATTCAGCTTTAAGCACTGATGTGTTGCCTGAAATAGTCAGAGTGAATGATTTATCCATGATAATGTCTTCCCGTATACTGATTCCTTATAGACAGTTACTTAGTCTTATATAGTAAAGAATATTTATTCGGTACATTAAGCTGCCCGCATAAGAATTTAAGGCATAAATGGCCACACTCAAATGTATTATATTCTTGATATCTTTCATAATTATATTTTATGAAGCTACCAGAACCGAGATACTTGAAAAGATCAGACGGCGGTTGAAGATTCCCAAAACTGTCATAGTATAATGTTTCATCATTACTATTTTTGTATGCTACCCAATGCGTCCCAGGGCCGTCTCGATTATCAAGGTTAATGATAGCTGACTCATAACGATGAGGTCCTCTTTTAGACAATTCATTTCGCATAAAAACTCCGCTAAAATGGGGAACCTTCACAGTCTTGGCACACTCGAGCAAATCGAAATCGGTTAGTGCTCGTCGTGGTAGCTTCACTACAAGTTTTTTGACATTCGTCTTCTCTTTATTCCGTCCGAAGACGGAAATCCATATTCAAAGGATTTTTCGAGTGAGAGTGGAGGGGGTAAAATTATTGTTTAAAATGGAATTTTATGAATTTTCAAAATTTTTCTGCATTCTGTAATATTCGAGGAACGACATGTGGCTGCCACTTGTGACAAATTATTGTTCACTTATTTCTTAAACAAGTAAAAAATGTCATAAACAATATAATTGTTTAAATAACAAATTCTTTTCGTGATTCAAAAATCTCCTAGAGATATAAACAAGACGCATCCAACGATACCTTTAGATTTTTTTCCGGACCATTAGCTCGTTCTAGCTATATGTCCGAAGATGGAAATTCATATTCAAAGGATTTTTCGTGTGAGAGTGGAGGGGGTAAAGTTATTGCTTAAAATGGAAGTTTATACATTTTTACAATTTTTCTGCAATCTGTTATATTCGAGGAACGATATCTGGTTGTCATTTGTGCCTAATTATTATTCACTTATCTTTTAAACAAACAAAATTGTTATAAACAATATAATTGTTTGAATAATAAATTTTTTTCCGTGATTAAAAAATCTCCTAGAGATATGACCAAGACGCATTCAACCATACCTTTAGATTTTTTTCCGGACCATTAGTTCGTTCTAGCTATATCGCCGAAGATGGAAATCCATATTCAAAGGATTTTTCGAGTGAGAGTGGAGGGGGTAAAGTTATCGTTTAAAATGGAATTTTATAAATTTTAACAATTTTTCTGCATTCTGTTATATTCGAGGAACGATATCTGGTTGTCATTTGTGACAAATTATTATTTACTTATTTTTTAAACAAATACAAAATGTCATAAACAATATATTTGTTTAAATAATACATTTTTTTCCGTGATTCAAAAATCTCCTAGAGATATGACCAAGACGCATCCTACGATACATTTAGATTTTTTTCCGGACCATTAACTCGTCCTAGCTATATGTCCGAAGGTGGAAATTCATATTCAAAGGATTTTTCGAGTGAGAGTGGAGGGGGTAAAGTTATTGTTTAAAATGGAAGTTTATAAATTTTTGAAATTTGTTTGCATTCTTTAATATTCTAGGAACGACATGTGGCTGCCACTTGTGACAAATTATTGTTCACTTATTTTTTAAACAAGTAAAAAATGTCATAAACAATATAATTGTTTGAATAATAAATTTTTTTCCGTGATTAAAAAATCTCCTAGAGATATGACCAAGATGCATCAAACGATACCTTTAGATTTTTTTCCGGACCATTAGTTCGTTCTAGCCATATGTCCGAAGACGGAAATCCATATTCAAAGGATTTTTCGAGTGAGAGTGGAGGGGGTAAAATTATTGTTTAAAATGGAAAAACATGGACTACAGCCAATAATAAAATCCTAGTACTTTCAGTTGAAATTTTTTTATTTATTTTTTTTTGCTTGAAAAGTCTATTATTAGATTTTTGGTATGGAATCCATCTCGCATGTTTATTCTACTATTTGGTTAAAAATATATTTCTTTTTTGAAAATGGTAGTGCTCTATTAAAAATTAATTTTTTTAGTTGAAGATTTATTTGTTTGGTTGAAAATATATATTTTTTAGTTGGAAGTTCAACTCGTTGAATAAAAATTCTGACATTTGGTTGAAAATTTGTCTTTTTCGGTAGAAAATTATCCTTCTTGGTTAAAAAAGTCATTTTGGTTGAAAATTGAACTATTTGGTTGAATGTTGAACTCTTTTGGTGAAAAATAATTTTTTCAAGATTCGTCATTTTATTTGAAAGTTTAGCTCTTTGGTTAAAAATTAACCTATTTTGATGAATTCTTTTTTTAATTGAACATTTATTTTTTTTAATGAAAATCTAACTATTCTATTATTGTTTGGGAATTGATCGCTTTCAGATGAAAATTCAACTATTTGATTGAAAATTTAACTGTTTTGTAGAAAATTCGTCTTTCTGGCTTAAGTCCCTTTCGCTTGAAGGTTTTAAAGCCATTTTCAAAATTTTCAAAACAAAACGTGCCTTATTGAAGATTTCAGAATAAAATATTGATGGTTTTGAAAGATTTTGAAAGGGTAAAACTTTGAACGATTTCCGAAAATTTATCAAATATTTTCAAATTTTATTCAAGGTTTTAAAAGTCCCAAATATATTTTAAACTGCTTCTAAAATTTTTTTATTATGTGAATTATTGTAAAATAAACAAGTTTTTTTTTCAATTTTCATGATTCTGTTCTGACATATCTGCAATCTTAAAAAATCTTTTTGGATTTTCTCGAGAAACTTAGGAAAATCATATTTATATAATCTTGAAGAAAATAAACAAACTCTAAAAATAAATAGTTATTCGAAATTTTTATTTTCGTATTAACAATGTTTTTTTCTTGTCTAAAAAATCTTTTTTGGTGAAAATTCAATCTTTTTTTATTAAATTTGGAATAAAAAATCAAATATTACATTTTTCGTTGAGAATTCATCTTTTTTTGTTGACAATTCAACTACTTGGTCGAAATTTGAACTCTCGCTAAAAACTAAATTTTTTTGGTTGAGGATTAATAATTTCATTCGAAAATTATCTTCGTTGTAGAAATTCATATTTTTTGTTGCAAAATTCAACTATTTGGTAAACGATTAACTTTATTCTTGAAATTTTTATTTGAAATATATCTGAAATTTTCAAAAATCTGAAAAAGTTTTTTTAAGAGTATTAGGAAAGTCTTAAATTTTGATGATTTTGAAGATCCAAAGTCAAGCTTTCAATTTGAAATCTTCAAAATTGAAGAAATTTCAAATGCAAATCATCAAAATTAGTAATTTTTTATTGCAAATTCCATAAATTAAGAACTCCCCTATCTTGACGATGCATAAATAAATATTCTTCTTAAATGATTTTGAAGAATCAAAGTCAAGTTTCAATTTTAAATTTTCAAAATTGAAGAAATTTCAAATGTAAATCATCAGAGTCACTAATTTTGTATTGCAAATTCAAAAAATTAGTAAAAATTCTTCTATTTTAGAGATACATAAATAAAAATTCCTAAATTTTGATGATTTCGAAGATCCACAGTCAAGTTTTCAATTTTAAATCTTCAAAATTGAAGAAATTTCGAATGTAAATCATCAAAATTACTAACTATTTATTGTAAATCCAAAAAATTATAAACTCTTCTATTCTAAAGAAACATAAATAAAAATTCTTAAGTTTCGATGATTTTGAAGATCAAAAGTCAAGTTTTCAATTCTAAATGGTCCAAATTGAAGAAATTTTGAAAGTAAATCATTAAAATTACAGAATTTATAATGGTAAATTTTCCACATTGAAAACTCTTCAATTTACAGACGTGTTAATAAAAATTATGAAATTTGAATGATTTTGAAGAACCAAAGTCAAGTTTTCAATTCTAAATCTTCAAAATTGAAGAAATTTCGAATGTAAATCATCAAAATTACTAATTATTTATTGTAAATTCAAAAAATTATAAACTCTGCTATTTTAAAGAAACATAAATGAAAATTCTTAAATTTAGATGATTTTGAAGATCAAAAGTCAAGTTTTCAATTCTAAATGGTCCAAATTGAAGAAATTTTGAAGATAAATCATTAAAATTACAGAATTTTTTATTGTAAACTTTCAACATTGAATAGTCTTTAATTTTAAAAATGTGTAAATAAAAATTCATGAATTTAAATGATTTTGAAGATTCAAAGTCATGTTTTCAATTCTAAATCTTCCTAATTGAAGAAATTTTAAAAGTAAATCATTAAAATTACAGACTTTTCAATTGTAAACTTTCAAAATCGAAAAGTCTTCAGTTTAAAAATATGTAAATGAAAATTATTAAATTTGAATGATTTTGAAGATCCAAAGTCAAGTTTTGAATTTTAAATCTTCAAAAATGAAGAAATTTGGAATGTAAATCATCAAAATTACTAATTACTTATGGTAAATTTAAAAAATGATAAGCTCTTCTATTTTAGAAAAACATAAATAAAAAGTCTTAAATTTGGATGATTTTGAAGAACCAAAGTCAAGTTTTCAATTCTAAATCTTCAAAATTAAGGATTCAATGGAATTCAATTAGATCTAATTGAATTCAAAGGAATTCAATAGAGTTCAGCATAATTTAATGGAATCCAATAGAATTCAATGCAATTTAATAAAATTTTATTAAGTTGAATGGAATTTAATGGAATTCGATAGAATTGAAAGGGATTCAATGGAGCTCGGTATATTTCAATGGAATCGAACGGAATTGCATTGGATCTAATTAAATTGAATAAGTAAAATTTGTGGAATTTTGTGAAATTCAATAGGATCAAATGGAATTCAATAGAATTCAATAAAATTCAATATAATTAAATGTAATTCGGTAGAATTTAATGGAGTTCAATAGAATTCAATGGAATTCAATAGAATTCAATGGAATTAAATAGAATTCAATAGAATTCAATAAAATTCAATGGAATTCAATAGAATTCAATGAAATTTAATAAAATTCAATGGAATTCAATAGAATTCAATAGAATTCAATAAAATTTTATAGAATTCAACCAAATTTAATGGAATTCAATAGCATTTAATAGAATTCAATGGAATTCAATCAGATTCAATAGAATTCATAGAATTCGATAGATTTCAATGAAGTTCAATGGAATTCAATAGAATTTAGTGGAATACAATGGAATCCAATGGAATTTAATGGAATTCAATATAATTAAATGAAATTAGGTAGAATTTGATGGAGTTCAATAGAATTCAATGGAATTTAATGGAATTCAATCGAATTCAATGGAATTCAATCGAATTCAATGGAATTAAATGAATCGCAAAGGAATTCAATAGAATTTTGTAGAATTCAATCAAATTTAATGGAATTCAATAGAATTTAATATAATTCAATAGAATTCAATGGAATTCAATGAGATTCAATAGAATTCATAAAATTCGATAGATTTCAATGAAGTTCAATGGAATTCAATAGAATTTAATGGAATTCAATGAAATTCGATGGAATTTAATGGAATTCAACGAAATTCAATAGAATTCAATAGAATTCAACAGAATTCAATGGAGTTCAATATAATTCCATATAAATCAATATAATTCAATGGAATTCAATATAATTCAATGTAATTCAATAGAATTCAATGTAATTCAATGTAATTCAATGGAATTTAATGGAATTTATTGGAATGCAATGGAATTCAATGGAATTCAACGGAATTAAATGGAATTCAATAGAATTCAATATAATTCAATGGAATTCAATATAATTCAATATAAATCAATGGAATTCGGTAGAATTCAATGGAATTCAGTAGAATTCAATGATATTCGATATAATTCAGTAGAGTTAAATAAAATTCAATATAATTAAATGGAATTCGATAGAATTCAATGGAATATAATAAAAAAGGCGACTTTTCCACAAAATGCATGAATTTTCAAATAGAGATGAATTTTCAAATAAATTGATGAATTCTCACAAAATAAAAATACATTTTCAACAAAGAAGATTAATTTTCTACCAAAAATTACGAATTTTCAACTAAATTCATGAATTTTCAACTAAAATGAAGAAGTTTTAACAACAAAAAATGAATTTTTTACGAAAAAAACGCATTTTTAACAAAATGCATGAATTTTCCACTAAATTGATGAATCTTCATTAAATAAAAATGATTTTTCAACAAAGAAGATTAATTTTCTACCAAACATTACGAATGTTAAACTAAATTCATGAATTTTCAACTAAAATGAAGAAGTTTTAACAACAAAAAATGAATTTTCTACGAAAAAAACGAATTTTTAACACAATGCATGAATTTTCAACCAAAAAGATTAATTTTCAACCAAAAATATGAATTTTCAACAAAGCAGATTAATTCTCTATCAAAAAACACAAACTTTCGACTAAATTTATGAATTTGCAAATAAAATGAGGAAGTTTTACCAACAAAAATTAATTTTTAACCAAAAAAGACGACTTTTCAACAAAATGCATGAATTTTAAACCAGAAATGAATCTTCAACTAAATTGATGAATTCTCAAAAAATAAAAATACATTTTCAACAAAGAAGATTAATTTTCTACCAAAAATTACGAATTTTCAACTAAATTCACGAATTTTCAACTAAAATGAAGAAGTTTTAACAAGAAGAAATGAATTTTCTACCAAAACAGACGAATTTTCAAACAAAGAAATGAATTTTTCGCTAAATTGATGAATATTCAACAAATAAAAATTAATATTCAACAAAAGAGTTCGATATTCAAACAAATAGTTCAATTTTCAACCAAAAATATGCATTTTCTACCGAAAAAGACAAATTTTCAAATAAAATGAGGAAGTTTTAAAAACAAAAAATTAATTTTCTACCAAAAAACACGAATTTTCAACTAAATTTATGAATTTTCAAATAAAATGAGGAAGTTTTAAAAACAAAAAATTAATTTTCTACCAAAAAGGATGAATTTTCAATAAAATACATGAATTTTTAATCAAAGAAATGAATTTTCCACTAAATCCATGAATCTTCAACAAATAAAAATGAATTTTCAATATTCAACCAAATAGTTGAAGTTTTAACCAAAAATATGAATTTTCAACAAAGAAGATTACTTCTCTACCAAAAAACACGAATTTTCAACAAAATTAATGAATTTTGAACTAAAATGAGGAAGTTTTAAAAAAAAAAAAAAAAAAACAAAAAAAATGAATTTTCTATAAAAAAAGACGAATTTTCAACATAATACTAGTTGAATCTTACACTAAAAAATATAAATTTACAATCAAATATAAAATAATTAAATTTTAATTTATAAAAAATTATTTTTCAATAAAAAAACTAATTTTCAGCCAAAAAGATAAATTTTCAAACCTAAAAATCAATTTTCAACCAAAAATATCATTTTTCAATCAAAAAAATTGCTTTTTAAGAAAAGACATGAATTTTCGAACAAATATTTGAATTTAAAAATTTTTTTAAGGTAATAGTTAAGGTTTCAACCAAAAAAATGAATTATTTGCCAAGAAGACTAATATTCTACAACAAAAGACGAATTTTCAACAACAAAAATACAAATTCCTAAACAATTTTCTACAAAAAAAGAAATTTTTTAACAAAATACATAAATTTTCAAGTAAGTAGTTGCATTTTAAACTGAAAAAGATAAATTTACAATTAAATATGAAGTAGTTAAATTTTTAGTTGAAAAAATTAATTTTCGACCAAAAAAGTAAACGAATTTTCAACCAATAAGATTAACTATATACAAAAAAACGAAATTTTAACGAAATACATAAATTTGCAACCAAGTAGCTAAATTTTCAACTAAAAAGATAACTTTACAATAAAAAAGGGGAATAGTTAAATTTTCAGTTAAAAAACTTAATTTTCAAAAACAAAGAAACAAAACGATTTTCAAACTGAAAATATAAATTTTTAAACAATTTTCTATAAAACAAGACATTTTTTAGCAAAATACATCAATTTTCGAGTATGTAGTTCAATTTTAAACTAAAAAAGTATAAATTTACCATCAAATATGAAATAGTGAAATTTTTAGTAAAAAAATTAATTTTCAAGCAAAAAGATCAATTTTCAACAAAAAGAATTAATTTTCAACCAAAAAGATAAGTTTTCAACATAAAAAATCAATTTTCAACCAAAAAAATTAATTTCATATCAAAAAAAGATTAATTTTTAAGAAAATACATGAATTTTCGAACAAATATTTGAATAAACAATTTTCTGCAAAAAAAGAAATTTTAAAAAAATACATAAATTTTCAAGTAAGTAGTTGAATTTTAAATTAAAAAATATAAATTTACAATCAAATATGAAATATTTAAATTGTTAGTTAAAAAATATTAATTTTAAATGGAAAAACTGATTTTCAACAAAAGAGATAAATTTTTAACCAAAGAAATTAATTTTATTACAAAAAAAGAATAATTTTTAAGAAAATACATGAATTTTCGAACAAATATTTGAATAAACAATTTTCTGCAAAGAAAGAAATTTTTAAAAAATACATAAATTTTCAAGTAAGTAGTTGAATTTTAAACTAAAAAATATAAATTCACAATCAAATATGAAATTGAATTTTCAACAAAATAGTTAAATTTTCAATTAAAAAGGATTAATTTAAAAAAAAAACGAATTTTCAACAACATAGTTAAATTTCCAATTAAAGAAATGAGTTTCCTACAAAAAAAAAAGTTTTCAATCAAAAAGATGAACTTTCAACCAAGAAGATTAATTTTCTACCAAAAAGAACGAATTTTCAACAAAAAAGTTAAATACAGCAATATAAAGTTACTTTTAGAAATAAAGAATCACTGTTATTTAACTTTATATTACAATTTAAAAAAAAATCATGACTTTTCAACCAAATATTATAAATTTTCAACTAAAAATTAAATAGTTAAATCTTCAGTTCAAAAGAATTTATTTTTACCAGAACAACGAATTTTAAACAAAATAGTTAAATTTCCAATTAAATGAATGTGTTTACTAAAAAAACAAAAAGGAATTTTCAAGCAAAAAGATTCATTTTTAATCAAGAAGATTAATTTTCTACCAAAAAGAACGAATTTTTTACAACTGGGTTAAATACACGAATATAAAGTTGCTTTTAGAAATGAAGAATCACTGTTATTCAGCTTTATATTAAATTTTTTTTTAAATTCATGAATTTTCAACCAGACAGTTAAATTTTCAATTAAAAAGGATTAATTTTTACCAGAAAATCGAATATCCAACCACATAGTTAAATTTCCAATTAAAGAAATGAGTTTTCTACGAAAACAAAAGGAATTTTCAAGCAAAAAGATGAACTTTCAACCAAGAAGAATAATTTTCTACCAAGAAGAACGAATTTTCAAGATAATAGTTAAATACAGCAATATAAAGTTACTTTTAGAAATGAAGAATCACTGTTATTTAACTTTATACTACCATTTTTTTTTAATTCATGAATTTTCAACCAAACAGTTAAATTTGCAACTAAAAATGAAATAGTTAAATTTTCAGTTCAAAAGAATTAAGATTTACAAGAAAAACAAATTTTCAACAACATAGTTAAATTTTCAATCAAAGGAATGAGTTTTCTACAAAAAACAAAAGGAATTTTCAAGCAAAAAGATGAATTTTCGACCAGGAAGATTAATTTTCTACCAAAAAGAACGAATTTTCTACAAATGGGTCAAATACACGAATATAAAGTTACTTTTAGGAATGAAGAATTACTATTATTCAGCTTTATATTACAATTTTTTTTATAAATTTATGAATTTTCAACAAAATAGTTAAATTTTCAATTAAAAAGGATTAATTTTTACAAAAAAACGAATTTTCAACAACATAGTTAAATTTCCAATTAAATAAATGAGTTTCCTACAAAAACAAAAGGAATTTTCAATCAAAAAGATGAACTTTCAACCAAGAATTTTGTTTTTTTTTACGGTTAGGGATTCATTATTTTAATGTCAAATTTATCTATTTAGTTAAAAATTAAAAAATGTTGTTGAAAATCCGTATTTTTTTGGTCGGAAATCAATTTTTTTAAACTGAAAATTTAACTATTTCAGTTGAAGATTCATAATTTCAGTAAAAAATTCCTCTTCTTGATTAAAAATTTAAATATTTTGTTGGTTATTTATTTTTCCGGTTAAATATTCATCATTTAAGTTGAAAATTTATCTCCTTGGTTTAAAATTTAACAATTTAGTTGAAAATTCGGATTTCTTTATCACATATTGATTTTTTTATTTAAAAATTTTACGACTCCAGTTGAAAATTCATAATTTTAGTTAAAAATAATCTTTTTGGTTTAAAACTTAACTTTTTTGTTAAAAAAACTATTTATTTTTTTTCGGCCAGAAATTAGTTTTTTTATTGACAAATTATCTATTTCAGTTGAAGATTCATGATTTCAGTTAAAAATTCAACTCTCAGATAGAAAATCCAACTATTTTTCATCTTGTTGATAAAAATTTTATTATTTTGTTGAAAATTAAAATTTTTATGTTGAATTTTCATGTTTTTGGGTAGAAGATTCAACTGCTTTGTTCAACATTCATCTCCTTAGATGAAAATTTAACAACTTATTCGAAATTTTTTTTTTGTTAAAAATTAATTTTTTGAATGATAATCCAACTAATTTCAAAAAATCATTTTTTTAACCAAATAATCAAATATTCAACAAAAAAGTTGAATTCTCAAATAAATAGTTGAATTTTTAACCAAGAAAGATAAATTTTGATCTAAGTAGTTGAATTTTCAACTTAAAAATATGAATTTTCAGGCAAGAATTACATGAAAAAATTCTAAATTCAAAAAATTAATTTTCAACAAAATAGTCCAATTTTCAATTGAAAAATTTAATTTCTTATCTAAATAGTTACATTTTTGTACAAGAAAGGTAAATTTTTTATAAAAAATTAAAAAGCCAAATTTTCAATATAGAAAATTATTTTTCAATATAAGAACGAATTTTTAAGAAGATAGTTAAATTTGTTTAACAAAATGATGAATTTTCTACTAAAAGTATGCATCTTTAACAAAAAAAAATTTTTTTATCAATTAGTTGAAATTTTACTTAGGAAACATTCATTTTTGAGTGAAAATTGCGTAATAAATTTTTTATTTCTAGAAGTTAATTTTTAATAAAAAAAACAAACGAATTAGCAATCAAACCTTGTAATTTTCATTAAAAAAAAAAAATTTTAACTGAAAGTATGAATCTTCAACTAGAATTGTCAAATTTTTAAATAAAAAAAAATACATTTCTGATTTCCTTTAGTTTATCTTAATATATTGAAAATTCCTTGGAATCTTTGAAAATGCCAGAAAATATTTCAAATCTTTTAAAATACCTTAACATTTTTTAAGATCTTGAAAATTTGTTGGTGCCTTTAAAAATACCGAACAATTTTTTTAAATCTATTGAATGATCCTTAAAATCTTATTAAAAAAAACCCTGACATCTTTAAAATCCTTTAAAATCCATTCAATTGATTGAAATCTGTTGAAAATTCTTTAGAAACTTTAAAAATACGGTAAAATATTTCTAATCCTCAGAAATTTTTTGAAATGTATTAAAAATGTCTTAAATTCTGTTTAAAAAAAACTCAAATCATTGAAATCCTTTGAAATTCCTTTAATCTATTTAAACATATTGGAAATTTCTTTGAATCTTCAAAAGACACGAAAATATTTGAAATTATTGGAAACCCCTTTAAGTTATTGGAATATATTGAAAAGCCATGGAATCTTCGAAAATACCCTAACGTATTTCAAACTTTTTGCTATTTTATGAAATCATTAAAAAAAATTAAAAAACTCTTGAAAATTCATTGTAACCTAAAAAATACCCCACAATTTTTGAAAATTCCTTAAATTTGATATCTGTTTAAAATTCCTTGGAATCTTCTTTAAAAACCCGTAAAATCTTCGAAATGCCTTCAATTTATTAAAATCTATTAAAAATTCCTTGGAATTAATATTCCTTGAAATATTTTCAAGAAACCAAAAAATCTTTTAAATTTGTTGCAATCCCTTCAGTTTATTGAAATCTATTGAGAATTTCCTGGAATCTTCAAGAAAACCATAAAATGTTTCTCATTCATTTAAAGTTTTTGAAACCTATTGAAAATTCCTTGAAATCTTAAAAAAAAAATCTTTGAAATTCTTTGTAATCCCTTTAATTTATTGAAATCTATTGAAAATTTCTTGAAATATTTCAAAAAATCTAAAATCTTTGAAATCCTTTGAAATCCCTCAAATTTATTAATTTTATTGAAAATTCCCTGGAATCTTTGAAAATACCATAAATATTTCTATTCCTTTCAAATCTTTTGAAATCCCTTTACATTTTAAAGCTCTTGAAAATTCCTTGAAAGCTTCAAAGATATCGCGAAATTTTGCAAATTTGTTCAATTTACTGAAATCTATTGAAAATGCTCTGAAATAATGCAAAAAAAAAAACTAAAATCTTTGATATCCTTTAAAGTTTCCTCCATTTATTCAAATCTATTAAAAATTCCTTGGAATCTTTGAAAATACCATAAAATATTTAAAATTCGTTGATATCTTTTGAAAATTTTCAAATCTCTCGATAATATTCCTTAAATTTCCTTGAATAATGGAATTCAATTATAATTGAAGTGATTTCATTTGACTCGATTATTCTCGATTTGACTCGAATCAGTCAGATTTATTTGAATGTAATCAAATTTACTTAAATTCAGGCACGTTTACTTAAATTCAGTCGAAATTACTTGAATTCAGTCTTATTCACTCAAGTTCAGTCAAATTTATTTGTATTCACCCATTCAATTCATTCAGATTTACTTGAATGTAATCGAATGTACTTAAATTCAGTCACATTTACTTAAATTCAGTTGAATTTACTTGAATTCATCTGATAGTTAATTTAAATTACCTTGAATTTAATGGAATTCAGTTATAATTGAAGTGATCATTTGATTGGATTAGTCTCGATTTGACTTGAATTCAGTCTTATTAACTCAAGTTCAGTCAAATTTATTTTCATTCACCCAATTAATTCAGTCAGATTTACTTGAATGTAATCAAATTTACTTAAATTCAGTCGTAGTTACTTGAATTCAGTCTTATTCACTCAAGGTCAGTCAAATTTATTTGTATTCACCCAGTCAATTCAGTCAGATTTACTTGAATGTAATCGAATGTACTTAAATTCAGTCACATTTACTTAAATTCAGTTGAATTCACTTAAATTCATCTGATATTTAATTTAAATTACCTTGAATGTAATGGAATTCAGTTATAATTGAAGTGATCATTTGACTAGGTTAGTCTCGATTTGACTCGAATATTCAGTCTTATTAACACAAGTTCAGTCAAATTTATTTTTATTCACTTAATAAATTCAGTCAGATTTACTTGAATGTAATCAAATTTACTTATATTCAGTCACGCTTACTTAAATTCAGTCGTAGTTACTTGAATTCAGTCTTATTCACTTAAGTTCAGTCAAATTTATTTGTATTCACCCAGTCAATTCAGTCAGAGTTACTTGAATGTAAACGAATGTACTTAAATTCAGTCACATTTATTTAAATTCAGTTGAAGTTACTTGAATTGATCTGAGATGTAATTTAAATTACATTGAATTCAATGGAATTCATTTATAATTGAAATGATTTCATTTGACTTGATCATAAAAAAGTCTTGATTTATGCTCGAAAATCAACGGAGAAATTTCTTATATTCTCTTTCTAACTTTGTGCACTCTAATCTACTTAAATGCAGTCACATTTAAAATCAGTCAAGTTTGATTGAATTCAGTATTATTCACTGCAGTTCAGTTAAATTTATTTTTATTTGACCAATTAATTCAGTCAGATTTACTTGGATGTAAAAGAATTTGATTAAATTTAGTCACATTGACTTAAATTCAGTCGAAGTTACTTGAATTCATCTGAGATTCAATTTGAATTACCTTGAACGCTTCAAAATCAACGAAAAAGATATTTGCCAAAGGTTATGTAGAAACTTGAACAAATTTGAATATTAACAAATGTGCAATAAAGATAAAAAATTTCTGTTTCATGAATAAAAAATTAATAAATAATATGAATGATAATTCACGCGCTACGCGAACGAGATCCTTGTTATTAACCGTCAAATTCTCAATATAAATATTTCAGGTTACTTCTAATATCAAAAAAAAATTTCAAGTATTTTTCCGATTGAAAAACATTTCTCTAGACCGTTAAAATGAGACCTTGAAACCTGAAAAGATCGGAGAATTAGAAGTCTTCTAATTTCGAAGTATTCAAAGTTGAGGCAATTTTTCGGGAAAACAGGTCTCGAAAAATATTATTATTTAGTTATTATTTCATATTTTTCAAATGGATTGTTGATGATTTTATGCATAAATAATTTCTTTTCAAAAATGTGAAGAGAAACATTAAGAAAAAAAGTTCTCGTCAAAAATAAAGCTCGGTGAATAATCTATGAATGTTTCAACCTTTTTTATACAAAAATAATATTTTCTCTTTTCAAGAATATCATCAATAATATTATTGCAATTCTTTAAAATATGATTGAATACCTTTTTTCGAAGACCTGATTTTCCGCACAAAACTACCTCATAATTAAATAAGTTTTAATTCATAATTTTAGTAAACTTTGAACATTGTGAAACTAAAAATTAAAAGCCCTTTACTCTATGGGACATTATTTGTAAGCTTTGCCCTATTTTGTTGATTTCGAAGTATGCTAATAACAATAAAAAGAATTTCTTACTGCATTCTTGGCATAGTTTTACATAACCATTTCGTTAATCATAAAAACATTTGAACTTCTAAAACAAATATCAGAACTAAATTTGACTGTTATCAAATTGAGGATACTTTTATTTTCTTGCTTTCAATGTGAATTTTTTGCCCCTTTTCTTCAATTTGTCTGAAGGTCTCCATTCATTTCCATGTAGCATCATTTTTTCTGACAAATAATTCACGAATTAAAATGACAAGAAAGTTATTTCAAAAAGGAATTTTACGAAAATAATACGTAATTTCTTATCTTAAGTGAAAGCATCTTTTTTGTGATGATATTTTTGCAAACTTTGAATATTGCAACAATTATATACATACAATTGGATCACTTCATTGATACTTTTAAATGCCCAAAAAAAAATAAAACTATCGAAAATGTTTATCCCTGAAAGTTTAAATGTCCTAAATATTTAAACCCGAAATTAAGAATTTTTGAAAAAAAGATAATATATAATAGTAAAGTAGAGAAAAAGGACCATTCGGAAATGTACTATTTTCGGGAAACTTAGAATAATTATATTTGTATAATGGAACTGTTTGGTTTGAAAATTCGTTTTTTCTGGTATGAAAATGATCTTCTTGGTAAACAATTCATATAATTCGTTGAAAATTAATATTTTCGTGTTAAAAATTAAACCATTTTGTAGAAAATTCGCCTTTTTTCAAAAAATTTGTATGTTTTTTGTGAATGAATTTTTGTAAATTTATAATTAAATGAAACTTACGACTTTGCCTAAAGCGGAATAAAATATTTAGAAATATGTAAATAACTACACTTGAATAAACAATTATTTCAATCATTTCTCATAACGTAAAAAATATTCCTAAGTTCCCTAGATTTGTAAATTTTTATAAATTTTCATTTTATATCGCTAAGAAATAATATTTTCAAAATTAATTTGAGAAGCTCTATAAATTTGATGATTTAACTATTTCATGTTAAAAATGTAAAATGCATTTGCAAAAAAATATTAAAGTTTTCATAAATAAAAATGAAACAAGACCCGTTATCTGTTAATTGTTAAAGTTTTCCTAATTTTTTAGTTACAAATATTTTAAACACATTACAATTTTCAAGAGTTCAGAAATAGTTAAATTTATTTCACAATTTTGATTCAAGTTTTTTATTTAAAAAAATTGTTATTGACGATCCTAAAAATTAAACATCTCTTTCGAAATTTTCAAAAAGATGTAGATTTTTTAAGATTTCAAAAATGAAGATGCTTTTTAAGAATTTCAAATGGTTTCAATATAATAATAAAAAATTTTAATTCTTGGGGAATTTTCAACTGATTCTTAATTTTTTTTTCAACTTTAAGAGGAAATTCACAAAGATTTCAAAACATTTTTAATTATTCCTTAAAATTTTGAAGAAGAATATAGACGAGTTCAGAGGGTAATTTTTCTATTAACAAGATTACAAAGATTTATAAAAAATCCCATCCTGTTTAAAAAACATTTAGAAGTATCAAAAAGATTCAATATTTATTTAAAGCTGGAAAACATTGCAAAAAAGTTTTAAAAAACGCACATTCTTGAATATTTTGAAATAAACATTTCTTAAAATTCCTGGCCAAATTTAAACTGACTTTTTATGTTTAAAAATAAATTTTGAGAGAAAATTGACAAATATTCTAAAACATTTTAAATTATTTCCTCAAATTTGGAAAAAGAGTGTGGACGATTCTAAATCAAGAATGTTCAATTAGCAAGATTACAAAAGTTTATAATAAATTTGAGTAAGTTTAGGAGATATTTAGAAGTTTTAAAAATATTCAAAATCAATTTATAGCTCAAAAAGTTTTTTTTAAACTTGAAAAATGTACATTTTTGAATATTTGTAAATAAAAATTGTAAAGCGATAATTTCCTGACTCTTTTATAAAATGTATTAATATTGTAGTTCAATCGATTCATCTCGAACCAAATAATCTTTCACATTCTTGCATCAACTTCGAATTATGTTAATGAAAAAAGTTTGACCATAAAAAAATGTATTTTAAAATATTATTGGATGCTAAAAGAATGCAATGAATATTTTCAGAAATCCTTTGGTCAGTTCCAAGACAGTAGTGAAAATAAACTCTTCAAATTTCATTAATTTATCTGCAACCGTTTTTAAATCATCATGTTCACAAAAAAGTGTGACACACGCACATTCGGACAATTGCTTATAACATTGTATTAGACTTTTTCAAATTTAGAAAGATTTGATTAAATGAATTTAGGTTTCGTTTCAAAATATAAACATTACTTTCCTTACATTATTTACATTACCATTCTCTATGCAGAAGGAACAACAGTGTAATGCAACGCTGAAGTACGAATTTTCAACAAAAATTCAAAATCAATTTTGAATTATGTTGATGTAAAAAAACAAACGTTTTTTTCAAATATCATGCATTACAATAGCTTCCTTATTGTTCAATGGAATTCAATCGATTCTTTTTGAATAAGCACATGTTTTTTATTCTCACATCAACTTCCAATTATGAGAATGAGAAAAATTTTACTGTAAGAATAGATTTTAACTATAATATATATGACGATAACTTCCTTACTCTTTAATAAAATGTAATAATGTTATAGGTCAATCGATTCATCTCAAACCAATGAATCTTTTTTTATTTCTGCATCAACTTTGGATTATGCTAAGGAACAAAGTTTCACTATACAAAACCGTATCTTAAAATATTATGCATTACCATAGCTTCCCTACTGTTAAACAAAATGTATCAATATATAAGTCAATCCACTCGAAATAATGGGAATGAGGAAATTTCGACTACAAAAATCGATTTTGAATATCATATAAATGACGATAACTACCCTAATCTTTAATAAAATGTATCAATATTATAAGTCAGACTCGAGATATTACTGGATATCAAAATATGGTGATTAAATCTAAAGTTTAGAGCCCTAGTCAACGAAAAATTTGTTGAAAAACATAAAATAGCATGATATTAAATATTTATGATCAATCAATTATTATTACTATTTGTTACTAGTGATGTAAAAAATGACGTGGGATCTAAACCTCGAACTAGCTCGAAAATTTGATTAAAAATTATCTAAATTTCCAGAACATTTGGATTATTTATTGTGATTCACTATGAATTGCCGCCAAAGTCACCAGAAATTACCAGAAATGTAGGGAAATTTATTCATTGAACTTGTGAGCCAGTGTTCAGGTTTTCGGACGGGTTCAGAAGTAACTTAAGTCACACACGACTTTCTTTCCAGCCTATAGTGGGGGCGGAAGGGCACCCCTGTGATAGTTCATAGAAAGAACTTTGGTCACACACGACATCCTTTCCAGCCTATCGTGGGTGCGGGAAGGCACCCCTGTGACAGGTCACAGAAATAGCTTAGGTCACACGGCCCCCTTACCCAGGTGTTGTGGGGTGGAAGGCAACCCTGAGACACGTCACAGAAATAACTTAGGTCTCACGCGACCTCCTTTCCATCCTATCGTGGTGGCGGGAAGGAACCCCCGTGACAGGTCACAGAAATAACTCAAGTCACACACGATCTCATTTTCAGCCTACATTGGGGACTGCAAGGCACCCCTGTAACAGGTCATATAAATAACTTAGGTCACATACGACGCCCTTTCCCAGGTGTTGTGGGGGCGGGAATGCACGCCTGTGACATGTCACGGAAATGACTCAAGACAAACACGACCTCCTTTCCTGTTCATAGTGGGGGCAAGAAGGCACCCCTGTGATAGTTCACAGAAATAACTTAGGCGACACACGACCTCCTTTCCAGCCTATCGTGGGGGCGCGAAGGAACCCCTGTAACAGGTCATAGAAATAACTTAGGTCACACACGATCTCCTTTCCAACCTATCGTGGGGCGGGAAGGAACGCCTGTGACATGTCCCAGAAATAAATTAAGTCACACACGACCTCCTTTCCAGCCTACCGTGAGGGGCGGGAAGGCACCCCCGTGACAGGTCACAGAAATAACTCAAGTCACACACGATCTCCATTCTAGCCCATAGTGGGGGTGAGAAGGCACCCCTGTCACAGGTCATAGAAATAACTTTGGTCACACACTACATCCTTTTCAGACTATCGTGGGCGCGGGAAGGCACCCCTGTGAGAGGTCACAGAAATAACTTAGGTAACACGACCCCCTTTCCCAGGTGTTGTGGGGGGGAAGGCAACCCTGTGACAGGTCATGGAAATAACTTAGGTCACACACGACCTCCTTTCCAGCCTATCGTGAGGGGGAAGGCACCCCTGAGACAGGTCACATAAATAACTTCGGTCAGACACGACCTCCTTTTCAACCAATCGTGGGGGCGGAAAGGCACTCCTGTGACAGGTCACAGAAAGAACTCAGGTCAAACGACCCCCTTTTCCAGGTGTAGTGGGGACGGTAAGGCATCGCTGTGAAAGGTCACATAAATAACTTCGTTCTCACACGAGCCTCTTTCCCAGGTGTTGTGGGGGCGGGAATGCACCCCTGTGACAGGGCACAGAAATAACTTAAGTCACACAAGATCTCCATTCTAGCCCATAGTGGGGGCGAGAAGGCTTCCCTGTGATACAGCGAAGCTAGAGATATGTTTCGCGTGTCTAACGCGAAGAAAAATAATGCTAATAAAAAGAAGAATATTTTTAGAAGAAAAAAATTTTTCTATTATTTGCGATAACAAACAATAAACCAAATGATGACAGGATTAACTATAGCATCTTGAATATTTCAATGAATATTGTTTAAACTTAGAAAATAATTATTGTACGTCTGAATATTTTTGAAAGGGTTAAATCTGCATTATATTAATGCAAAACTAGCTTGATTAAAATGACTAATATTATTTTTATTTTCTTAATGGATGCAATCGCCAATTTATTTTTTCCTACTTAGTAATGAAAATTTGTAAAATAATATGTGACCGTAAAAGTTTTGGAATCATTCAAATAAAATTGTAGCCCACATACGACTTTTTGTCAGGCGTTTTTTTTTGTATTTGTTGGAAATTCGATTATACCGCATGTTGCGAATGTAATATTTCAGATCGTAAAAATATTAATATTCTACTGAAAAAGATGAATCTTTAACAAAACGCATGCATTTTCAATTATATGGTTGAACATTCATAAAAAAACAAGTTTTAAACAAAATAGTTAAATTTATGACAAAAAATAAATAAATGTTCAACAGAAAAGACAAAATTGCATTCAAAAAGATTAATTTCCTACCAAAATGGATAAATTATGAACAAAACGCATGATCTTTCATCGAAATTGTTAAGTTTCCGAAAGAAATATGGATTTTCGAGAGAAAAAAAATTGAATAGGTAAATTTTTGGTTAAAAATTAATTTTCGATATAAAAACAAACTTTTAACAAGGTAGTTGTAATTTCGAACAAAAAGATAAATATTTAATCAAAAGTATTAATTTTGCACTGAACAAGATAAATCTATAATACAATACATGAATTTTTGATAAAATAGTTAACTTTTGAACAAAAGAAATCCATTTTCAACTGAAATAATGAATTTTTAAGGAAAAAACTAATTTTCTATAAAAATGACGAATTTTCCAAACACATGATTTTGGAACGAAAGAAAATGACTGTTGAAGAAACTAGTTAAACTTTCAACTACAAAAAAAAGGTTTTAAACTAAAATTTTCAGCAAAAGAAATACATTTTCAATTGAGAAGAGGAATTTTCCAAAAAAAAGATCAATACTCTACCACACACTACAATTTTTTAACAAGCAAAAAATAACGAACAAAAAATAATAGATGATAACGAAATAAGATTAGTGAATTTTCAACCTATGAAACAAATTTATATGGGTGATATTTAAAAAGTAATTATCTTTTTGTATTCGACAGCTTTTTGTGAAGAATGCATCATATATTGGTATCTATGTGAATAAGTTTTTGGTAGAAAATTAAACTTTTTGTTTGAAAATTCAACTATGAGGTAGAAAATTCCATTGAAAATTGAAATATTTTGTTGAAAAATCATGTATTACGTTAAAAAATATTCTGTTTTTGTACGAAAAATTGATCTCTGTTGTTGAAATTTCATTTCGTTGGTTACAAATTAGTTCTCTCTTATTGAAAATTAATTTTTTTTCAAATAAAACTATAACTCTTCCCTTTTTAGTCAAAAATTTTTTTGTAGACATTTTATCATTTTGGTTAAAAATTCATCTGTTTGGTTGAAAATTAAACTATTGCGGTAAAAATTAATTTTACTTTGTTACGAACTTATTGTTCTAACTTAAAATTAAATTATTGTATTCTTTGTTAAAACTTTATCATTTTTAGTTGAAAAATCATCTATTTCGTTGAAAATTTATCTTTTTTTTGGTTGAAAATTCATCTTCAGCTATTTAAGTAAAAATTTATTTATTTTATTGAGGATGCATCATTTTTGTTTAATGTTGATTTCTTTAGTTAAAAATTCAACCAATTTTGTTGAAAATTCGTTTTTTTTTTTAATTAATTTTTTTACTAAAAATATAGCTATTTAGACAAAATATATAAACATTCTTATTCAGTTGAAAATTTACTGATTTTGCTAAAAATCGTCTTTTTTAGTCAAAAACTTAACATTCTGCACGAGATTTTATTTGTTCATAGATTGAAAAATCTTCCTTGGTTGAAAATTTAATTCTTTTGTGGAAAATTCGTATTTTTTGGTAATTTAACCGTTTTTCATTGGAAATTAAAATATTCTTTAATGGAAATATGAATTATCACACTTTTTGTTGAGATTTAATTTTTTTTATTAAAAATTCATCTGTTAGTTTAATTTTCATTTAGATTAAGGTTATTCCTGATTAATGTCGACAAATATAATTGTTGAGACAATTTATTATCATTGTTAGTAATATTCTTTTCCATTGATGCTAGAAAATTGGCAGTTTCTTAAAAAATATTTCCCTATTTGTTCAATTTTAATCAGAGTAAGGTAAATAATTAATCAAAGTCAAAAAAATAATTTGTTCAGCCAATATATTAATACGTAAAAAGATATCATCTTTAAATAATGTAAGAAAACTGCGGTTTGGCCTGAAATATTTAACTTTGTGTCCACTCTCCACTTAGAATTTGGTTATAGTTATTCAAATGCAACAAAAATAATTGTTTCAACAAATTATTATTGTTAAGAACTATCTTCTACCATAGTAATGCTAGAAAGTTGCGGTTTTTACTGAAATTTTCCAATTGTTGTCAACTTTTCACTCACTTAGTAAAGTAATAATTAATGCAAGTTTGTGAATAAATAATGGCTTGTCGTACGAGAATATGTCGTTAGAGAAAAAAGTTTGAGCTTGTGTCAATGATCAATAATAAAAAATTAATAAATAAATCAGTTATTTTGATAGAGGTTTTCTGTTTATAGCAATACAATCGAAAAAATTTAAAAATCGAAAATCGAACTCTGTTTAAAAGTACCGCACAAAGACCCTGAATATGTATAATTAATTTCAAGTCAATTGATTTCTTGTCATCCAAAGTCTCTAAGAAATTCTCATTTTTCTTAGCTTTGTTGAAAAAATCAGAAGCCGATGATTTTAATTTAGATCATGCTACATCAAGTTTATAATTTCACAGTGTGACCTCCTTATTGTGCCAATAGAGCCAACAATGTCATACCATCACGTCTTTGTATAAAAATTTTCTATTTTTTATGTTTTACGTTTTGATAATAATGTTTGAATTATTCTATACAGTCCTAAGTAAATTTATTCATTTGATTTGAGCAATTACTTTATTTCCATTATTGAATTAGCATATATCTTCATTAATCGAATTATTAATTTCCTACTAACACTTTGTGACTCACATTCCGCTAATCAAATTTGTGAAATTTCTTTAGTAGTTAATCAAATTTTACCAGTTTTGATTAAGAGGGACCCGAAAGTATCTTCTGCATAAGGAAACAAGTTATACGAATAAAATAACCTAGTCTAGGCACTCAATTTCATACCTATTTAGGCAAATGCTTATTCAAGGCAAATAGGTTACACAAATTTTGCTAAGTAATTTCAATTTTCTATGGAAAATAAGGAAAATATACAACTGAGAAAATTTTGAAAATTGAAAACCGAACTCTGTTAAAACGTAGCGCATGAGGATCCGGGATATGCATAATTAATTAATACATTGATCCACATTGGTCTCATATTGATCAATTATAGTAGAAATGTCTTGAAATGAAAATTGTTTTATTTCGTATAGTAAAAATCATTTGAAGTCTCCTGATGAGAAAAAAAAACTTATTCATCAAAATTCTTTAGAAGAATTGTTAAAAACCCAAGAAATCTTTGAAATCCCTTGATATTTTTGGAGATTTAATAAAATTCTGTAAAAACTTTGAATTACATAGGTTTTCTAGGAATCCTTTGAAATCTTGAGTCATTCTACAAAAGTCTTCGGAGTCCCTTGAAATTTGTATATTTTTCAAAGTCATTTAGAATCCCTCAAAATCCCTTCAGTATAATTTGAATTTAACGTATTCATGAAAGTTCTCTAGAAAAAACATTAAAATCACTAGGAATTAAAAAAATCCCTCGAAATTCTTGGAGATTTATTAAAATCATTTAGAATTTCTAAAATTCACAATTTACAAATTACAGCTCACAACTTGCAACTAGCAACTCATAACTCACGACTCACCGCTCACAACTCACAAATTAAAACTCGCAAATCACAACTTGCAACTCGCAAATCATAACGCACGAATCAGAACTCACGATTTACAACTGGCAAATTACAACTCACAACTCACAAATCAAAACTCACAAAATAAAACTCACAAATTACAATTTTCAACTCACAACTCATAACTTGCAACCCACAAATTACAGGTCACAACTTGAAACTCACAACTTACAACTTGCAACTCACAACTCACAAAGCAGAACTTGCAACTCACAAATCACAACTTGTAACTCACAACTAACAACTTTCAGCTCATATCTCACAACTCATAAATCACAACTTTCAACTCAAACCCACAAATTACAACTTGCAACTCACAAATCACAATTCACAATTTACAAATTACAGCTCACAACTTGAAACTGGCAACTCACGACTCGCCGCTCACAACTCACAAATTAAAACTCGCAAATCACAACTTGCAACTCGCAAATCACAACTCACGAATCAGAACTCACGATTTACAACTGACAAATTACAACTCATAAATCAAAACTCACAAAATAAAACTCACCAATTACAATTTTCAACTCACAAGTCACAACTTGCATCTCACAAATTACAGGTCACAACTTGAAACTCACAACTTACAACTTGCAACTCACAACTCTCAAAGCAAAACTTGCAAATCACAAATCACAACTTGTAACTCACAACTCACAACTTTCAGCACATATCTCACAACTCATAAATCACAACTTTCAACTCAAACCCACAAATTACAACTTGCAACTCACAACTCACAATTTACAATTTACAAATTACAGCTCACAACTTGCAACTGGCAACTCATAACTCACGACTCACCGCTCACAACTCACAAATTAAAACTCGCACATCACCACTTGCAACTCGCAAATCACAACTCACGAATCAGAACTCACGATTTACAACTGACAAATTACAAATCACAACTCAAAACTCACAAAATAAAACTCACAAATTACGATTTTCAACTCACAACTCACAACTTGCAACTCACAAATTACAGGTCACAACTTGAAACTCACAACTTACAACTTGCAACTCACAAAGCAAAACTTGCAACTCACAAATCACAACTTGTAACTCACAACTCACAACTTTTAGCTCATATCTCACAACTCATAAATCACAACTTTTAACTCAAAACCACAAATTACAACTTGCAACTCACAACTCACAATTCACAATTTACAAATTACAGCTCACAACTTGCAACTAGCAACTCATAACTCACGACTCACCGCTCACAACTCACAAATTTATTACATTGCTAACTGAAGATTGGACAAAAAGTTGAAAATTTCAACAACAAAAACCACAACTATCTAGTATTGATATAGAAGAACATGGCGATGAAAAACAATACCCTATAAGACAGAATCATGTAGGAAATATTCAAAGAGTTATATCTTATTAGTATTCTATGAATAATTGTGAAGAAAAATGTTGAGTTTCAACTTGATTCAGGTAAATACGTGTTAAACTTCATTGGACTTCCCTCACCTCTAAAAATCTTTTTTCAAAGCAAAGAAGAAACGATTTATTTTTTGTAAATTTGAACAAGTTTCCGGGCAATATAAATAAATATTCGCAAAAAAAAAATTTTGAATTCGATAACTCGATAATTCAAGTAGGCGCAAATACAAAAATACAAATAAGTGTGTAGGCGACAACTAACAAAATTTTCAGGATTTCCTAGAGAAAGACGGTCTCCGGCCACATCGCCACATTCAGAAAAATAGTTGAATCGGAGAAAAAGACGAATTTTCTAAAAAAATTACATTCACAAAAAAAAAAATATTTTTTAACTGAATACATGTATTCTCCAATAAAAGCGATTATTTTCAACAAAATATTCGAATTATCAACCCAGAGTGTTTATTTTCTACCAAAAAATACGACTCTTCATTGAAACACATGAATATTCGCACAAATATTTGAATTTTTGATTGAAAGAGATAAATTTTCAATCAACAGTAAGAAAGTTTAATTGTCCGTTAAGTAACAATTGTTGCCAAAGTAGTGCAGCCTTTGACCAAATAGTTCGATTTTCTTCTGAGGAGTTAAATTTTGTAGCGATACGTTAGAATTTAAAAAAAAAGTTAAATTTTCAAACTGAAAATGTAAATTTCCAACAAAAAAATTTAGTTTTCGACCAAAACAAATTCAGTTTTAACCACACAGTTTCATAAAAAAAAATGATCACGTCTTTATTAAAATTCGCACTAAATTTCTAGCTGAATTTTAAACAACAAAATTTGTTTAGTCAAGAAGGAAAAAAATTTTAGTCAAACTGTTGAATTTTTAAACCAAAAAGACAAATGCTTAATAAAAGAGTCAAATTTTTAACAACAAAAAATGAATTTCCAACCAAAATTTCAATGTTCTACAATATCATTAGGTTCAGAACCAAATAGTGAAATCTTCAACCAGTCAAGAAGAATTCTTTACCAAAAATATAATAGATTTTTTAATTAAAACGAAATGAAAACTCATCTCTGAAGATGAAGCAATGTAGATTGAACAACACGTTGATTTGGCGTAGAAAAACGACGGCAAGGACTCCAGAGATAGATGGCCTAATACAACCGGAGTCAGAAACAGAGGTCACTCCCCATGTTTTGTTTCAGTGGGCAAAGAGTAACTGTAAGGATACCGAAGTTTTTTTCAGCAGCAAAGAAAATCTTGCCTTAGCCATCGAGTTAATGAAAGCGCGATTGGACAAAGCTGTTATGACAAAAAAAAAACGCAAAAGTGATCCGCAAAGAAAACAAATGTTCAAACCATAGCCAAAAAATCATACAAAAAGACACATAATATTACCATGTAATATTACTTAACTTGAAAAACTGGTACTAGAGCGTTGCACAAAGATGCTCGTCGTGAGCGCACTAGGGGAGATCGCGCGCCCCCCGCTCTATCATGACATCTTGTTCACTTATCGTTCTATTACTCAAAGACGAATTAATTTGCCACTCTGACAATTGGGGGTCTAATAGGCAAAAATCTTAGCCTTCTTTTAAAACTATTTTGAAGAAAAAAAGTGTCGAAATTTGAAGAAAAAAAAGTCAAATTTATTTTTGATTTCCAAAAATTAGGGTCAAATTTAACTTTTTTTTTTAAATCGTTACATCCACCAAAAAATGTGTAAAAAATCTATCAAAAATATGTGTAGTGAAATTTTTATTAAAGCAATATGAAAAAAGTTAGAAATGTTTGAAAGTACGGCTTTGCGGAAAAAACCCAAAAATTGTACCCCCTACACTTTGATAAATAATTATCCAAATTATTTAATTTTTTGTGTGAGGAATACCATCTAATAGAACTACGATTCGGCTAATTTTTAGCCCGATCAAAAAACTTTCATTTTCGAAGTGGGTACACTTGAGAAATTATGTGCCATAAGATTATTTGTAGAAAGGAAATTTACATTGACGTCATTACTGATTCTGAAAAAAACAAGAGTTTCAATAATTGCACTATCTGAAATACACGTACTCCAGGCATCTATTTTCTTGAGACGTAACTTCAAGAGCTTGGGTATCGACCTTCCCATCGTGCGAATCGAAATTTCAAATTGGTGGTTACTGCGCAGAAGCAGTATAGCCGTGGTCAAACTTATGTGAAATTTAATATACATGAGTTTCAATAGCCAATCCAGCTACTCTGGTTCTTAAAATTAATATAAATGTGTATATTAATTTTAAAAAACTTTTTTAACAGTGCAGTAAAAGATACAAGAGTCATGAGAGGCTCTGAATGCAATACTGATCATTACCTTCTAGCCTCAAAGATAAATTAAGGTCAGGGATGGAGAAGAAAAGGACCAAAAACAAACGAAACAAACGCGAATTTGGTTTGAAAATCTACAGAAACCGGAAGTGCGAATAGATTTCCGAAATAGGATAAACGGACGTATACATGTAGATGAGACAACTTGGAAGGGGTTAATAAACTTTCCCAAAAATGTCAAAAGCGCTATCGGCTTCAATAACAACAATAACATTCAAAATTTCCATAGTAAATTTTCTGAAGAAAAAATTTTTTCCCAAAAATGTCCAAAGCGCGACCGGCTTCAATAACAACAATAACATTCAAAATTTCCACAGTAAATTTTCGGAGGAAAAATTTTTTGAAGAAAAAATTTTTTCCCAAAAATGTCAAAAGCGCGATCGGCTTCAATAACAACAATAACAGAAAAAATTTAGATAGTAAATTTTCTGAGGAAAAATTTTCTGAAGAACAAATTTATTCCCAAAAATGCAAAAAGCAGCATCGGCTTCAATAACAACAATAACATTGAAAATTTCCATGGTAAATTTTGTGAGGAAAAATTTTGTGAAGAAGAAATTTTTTCGAAAACATGTCAAAAGCGTTATCGGCTTCAATAACAACAATAACATTAAAAATTTCGATAGTAAATTTTCTGAGGAAAAATTTTCTGAACAAAAACTTTTTTCCCAAAAATGTCAAAGGAACTATCGGCATCAATATCAACAATAACATCAAAAATTTCGACAGTAAATTTTCTGAAGGAAAATTTTCTGGAGAAAAATTTTCTGAAGAAAAATTTTTTTTCCATAAATGTCAAAAGCACTATCGGCTTCCATAACAAAAATAACATTAAAAATTTCAATGGTAAATTATCTGAGGAAAAATTTTCTGAAGAAAAAATTTTTTCCCAAAAATGTCAAAAGAGCTATCGGCTTTAATAACAACACTAACATACAAAATTTGCATAATAAATTTTCTGAGAAAAAATTTTCTCAAGAAAAAATTTTTTCCCAAAAATGTCAAAAGCGCTTTCGGCTTCAATAACAACAATAACATTAAAAATTTCGATAGTAAATTTTCTGAGGAAAAATTTTCGGAAGAATAAATTTTTTCCCAAAAATGTCAAAAGCGCTATCGGCTGCAATAACAACAATAACATTCAAAATTTCCGTTATAAATTTTCTGAGGAAAAATTTTCTGCAGAAAAAATTTTTTCCCAATAATGTCAAAAGCGCTATCGGCTTCAATAACAACAATAACATTCAAAATTACCATAGTAAATTTTCTTAAAAAAAAATGTTTTCCCCAAAATGGCAAAAGCGCGATCGGCTTCAAGAACAACAATAACTTTAAAAATTTCGATAGTGAATTTTCTGAGAAAAAATTTTCTGATGAAAAAATTTTTCGAAAAAATGTCAAAAGCGCTTTCGGCTTCAATAAAAACAATAACATTAAAAATTTCGATGGCAAGTTATCTGAGGAAAAATTTTCTGAAGAAAAAATGTTTTCCCAAAAATGTCAAAAGCGCGATGTAAGGTCGGAGAATCAGAACTAAAGAGGGAGGGGCAATCAAGTGGCGATGCGCGTGACGTTGAAACTGACCCCAGGAGCACTGTGGTGACAATCGCGTCACGCAGAAGATGGTGTGGTGCCTCATTGTGAACGACGGCAGAAAGTCGAGTTACGCGGACAGAAGAAGGTGTGGGGCGCAGTCTTTTAGAAAGGTAACTCGCGGAGCTCAGAGCTCTCCGGAATTGACGCGAGGAATGGTTGAGTAGGTGGGGGTAGGGGCGAGGAAAAGAGACTTCTTTCGGGTGATCAAGGAAGCGAGAATTCAAGAGGGATCTCGAGGAGGTCGTCGTCAGCTGACGGGGGATCAATTCTCGCGGATGTGTATTGTTCGACTTCATACTGAAAGGGTGTGATTCGCGCTTTGTCCGGCAGTTAGGCCATCCAAACGGCCCAATTGGACGAAAGGATAAAACAATATATGGAAATGCGATTAGGCGAACAATGAGAGGTTTAAAAAACGAGGGCGGGTAATACCAAATAGCGAGGCCTTCGATCCAGCTTGGGTGAGAGGAGTAAACAACGAATGCACGTTGCCATACAAATAGACTATTGTGACAGGCAGGCAAGTGGAAAAATTTTCACGGAGAAGAAACGAGAAATTATACAATAATAGTAATGTTGTAGGGGACAGACAGGTACTGGTCAGAATCAACATAATCGCAAAAATAGGAGAATGAGGCACAAATTCAATAATCAGAATGTGAAGAGTAGAAAACAAGAAAAATATACGAGAATATGCATGTCAGAATATTTGTATATGGTTTCGAAGAATCAGACAACAGTAAGGTATATTGTAAGTAGAAAGGGTAAGAGAGGTTGTTGTGTGATCGACGGACGTGAAAGAGGTGGGAAGTAAACAAGTTACAAAAAACACCACCAGTAAATATATCAGTACCGAGAGTGGGATGAAAGAAAAGGAAGAAGGCACGAGAAACTGGCGAGATACTTTGTATGAAAGAGCACGAAAACCTTCGGTCTGGCTACTGCCAGAGGACAAAACAACGAAATTCGTTATTGTCCAAACGGCCTAAGGGGATCGATGGGTTGAGCAAAGGCAAAATAACAAAAATCGTGATTGCGTCAGTAAGCGAGGCTCCAGGCCTTCGGTTCAGCTTTAGCAAGAGGACCAAACAACAATTGTTCGTTGCCGTCCAAACGGCCAAACGGGACAGAAGGGTTAATTATTGCAAAATATGGAACATCAATCCAAGCGTACGCGGAATCGAAAGAATAGCGATTAAATGAATGTGGCGTTAAAATAACATATGCCAAGGGAATAAACACAATTGGACATTCGAAAGAATGACTCTAAATGGCCAAAGCTTAAATTGCGATTTTGATTGTCTTATATGTATAGTCGATCGAGTATTAAAAGACTTTCTTTATTAAAACATGCAATTTTAAATGGTTTAAATTAGAACCAAATAAACTTCCAATTTTTTAATATGACATTATTTCAATTTTAACCTTTTCTATTTCTCATTTTTTATCTATAAAGGATTTTAATGTAGAACCGCACAATTTGAAAAAAGGTGTAATTAGTTCACGTTAGCTTAAGTATATCACATCATATCTAAATTTTTATTTTCCTTTTATTGGCAATCTTCCACAATTTTTTGGTGACGATCGCCAAATTGCATAGAGCAGAATGGAATGGAATAATATGATCTCTGTAATTCTTTAATTTATAATTTTATTATTATTTGTTTTCTAGAATATTTAAAATCCTATGAAACCAATTAAATTACTCAAATCAATTGAAAACGCCTAGAAATCTTTTAGAATAATCCAAAAGTTTTCAAGTCCTCAAAACTTTTTTATAATTCCCTGAAACTTTTTTAATCTCTTGAAAATGCCTTGGAATCATTAAAAATACTCTAAAATATTTGAGATCCTCTGAAATAAATTACTGAAATAAATTTGAAATTCCTTGGATTCTTGAAATTCGTTTAATCTCTTTAAAATCAAATGAAAATTAAAAAAAAATATATATATATATATATTTCAAATCTTTTGAAATTCCTTCAAATTATTCAAATAAAACAATTTTTGGGAGTCATTAGAAATTTCCCAAAATATTTCAAGACCTTTTAGAAATTTAAATAACACTTTAAGCTTTTTAAAGCTTTCCAAAATGCCTTGGAATCTTTTCAATTACTTTATAATATTGCAAATCCTCTGAAATCAATTAAAGTGCTGAAATCAAATGAAAAATCCTCGGAATCTTCAAGAAACCTCTCAAAGTTTTCAAATCCTCTAAATTGTTTGGCATTCATTGAAATTATTGACATCTCTTTCAAATGCCTTGAATTATTTTGAAATACCATAAAATATTCCTAATCTTTAAAAATTCCTTGAAAAATGATTTTGAATCAATTAAATTACTAAAATCAGTTGAAAATTCCTTGAAATCTGTTAAAATATCCCAAAACATTTCAAACGCTTTAAAATCTTTTGGTATTTATTAAAATTATTGACATCTCTTTCAAATGCTTTGGATTCTTTTCAAATGCCCTAAAATATTTGCAGTCCTTTAAAATTCTTTAAAATTATTAAAATAAATGACAAATTCCTTGGAATCTACTGAAATTCTTTCAAATATTTTCCTACAATATATATCAATTTGAAATCTTTTAGAATCAATTGAAATTTTTTTGACAAACTATGGCTGAGGTATTCCCGGAATCAAACGTAGGTTCAAAATAGATATGCATATGTTAAATATTATTGTCTATATAATAAGAATTATTGATAGTAGAGTACGATTTCTATCTGTCAACTTTCATGCACATATGTTTCAGCAAGCTTATCGCGTGTGCTTGTTTTGTGGACCACCATGTTTTGGTTTTATTTTGACCACCCGAATTTCCGAAATGCTGGCTAAGGTATTTTTATTCATGAAATTGTATGTAGGTTCAAAATAAATTTTAATGCATAAGAATAAATAATAATAAAGTACGATTTCTGTGTGTATACATTGAAGTTCCTACCTTTCAGCTACCTTATCGCATGTTTTTGTTTTGTGGACCATTATGTTTTGAGTTTCTTCTGACCTCTTGAATTAAAGATACTATAGCTTAAGTGTTCCTATTACTGAAATCAAATCAAGGTTCAAAATAATCTTTACTACGTAAGAATTGATAATAATCTAGAGTGATTTCCGTCTGTCAGTATTGAAGCTTCCGCGTTTCAGCAAGCTCATCGCGCATTTTTGTTTTGTGAACTATTATGTTTTGGGTTTCTTCTGACCTCTTGAATTTGAGAAATGATGGCTTGAGCGAAAATTATTTACTCGAATAATTTATTATTATTATTATTAATATTTAATTTGAATAATGTTAGAAAGTTGCGATTTTTTCTGAAATTTGCAACTAGTGCTGGAATCGAATGTAGGTTCAAAATAATCTTTCATATATAACAATAAATAATAATCAAAAACGATTTTCATCTGTTCACATCAAAGCTCTTTTGTTTGAGAAAACTCATCATCATACCGACAATTAGATGTTTGAATACATTTTTTAAACAATTTCTTATTGTTTTTAGCAATTTTGGCTTAGAATGGACAAAGTCGCGGTTTTTTAAAACATTTTCCACTTTTTGTTCAATTTTCAATTTGAGGTACAAAAATATTAACAAAGAACATTGTTGTATAAATAATTGATTATTATTGTTAATAATATTCTCTTAGAATAATGCTAGAAGATTTGAGTTTTTTCTGAAATTTCCAACTTTTTGTTCACTTTCCACTTGGAGTGAGTTTAATAATTAATTGAAGGTAACAAAATTATTTGTTGGAACAATTTAATATTATTATTAATAATATTCAATTTAAATAATGCTATATAGTTGCGATTTTTTTTAAATTTACAACTATTTGTCTACTTGTCACATAGGATAAGTTCATAATTATTTAAATTTAGCCAAAATAATCATTTAAACAAATTATTATTGTTTATAACTATCTTCTTCTTTATTAATGGAATAAAGTTGCGGTTTCTTAACTCACCGCTGGTAGTTATTTTGGATGTTAACAAAATTTAAATTTTAAAGAAATTCTCGTAGAATAAATGGTGAGCCACCTGGTGCACGATGTGGTGCACCCGGATCGTCGACTCACCGCTGGTAGTTATTTTGGATGTTGGCACAATTTAAGTTTTTTGAAAATTCTCGTAGAATATGTGCTGAACGACCTAGTGCGAGATGTGGTGCACCCGGACCGTCGAATCTCCGCTGTAGTCATTTTGGATGTTGGAACGATTGAAATTTCAAAAAAAGTCTTGTAGCATACGTGCCGGACGACCTGGTGCGCGATGTGGTACACCCGGATCGTCGGCTCACCGCTGGTAGTTATTTTGGATATGAACACAATTTAAATTTCAAAGAAATTCTCGTAGACTAAGTGCTGTACAACCTGGTGCACAATGTTGTTCACTCGGAGCGTCGACTCACCAATGGTAGTTATTGTAGATGTTGAAACAATTTAAATTTTAAAGAAATTCTCGTAGACTAAGTGCTATACAACCTGCTGCACGATATTGTTCACTCGAAGCGTCAACTCACCCCTGGTAGTTATTGTAGATGTTGGCACAATATAATTTTCAAAAAATTCTTGTGAAATACGTGCTAAGCGACCTGGTGTGCGACGTGGTGCACCCGGGTCATCGACTCACCGATTGTAGTTATTTTGGGTATTGGCACAATTTAAATTCTTAAAAAATTTTCGTAGAATAAGTGCTGAGCGACCTGGTGCATGATGTGGTGCACCCGGATCGTCGACTCGCTGCTGGTAGTTATTTTGGATGTTGGCACAATTTATTTTTTTTTCAATTTTCATAGAATACGTGCTGAACGACCTGGTGCGCGATGCGGTGCATCCGGATCCTCGACTGTCCACTGGTAGTTATTTTGGATGTTGGCACAATTTAAATTTTTTTTTAATTCTCGTAGAATATGTGCTGAACGACCTGGTGCGCGATGTGGTGCACCGGGGCCGTCGAATATCTGCTGTAGTTATTTTGGATATTAGCACGATTGAAATTTCAAAAAAATTCTCGTAGAATGCGTGCTGAACGACCTGGTGCACGATGTGGTGCACTCGGATCGTCGACTCACCGCTGGTAGTTATTTTGGATGTTGGCACAATTTACATTTTTTTTAAATTCTCATAGAATACGTGCTGAACGACCTGTTGCGCGATGCGGTGCATCCGGATCCTCGACTCTCCGCTGGTAGTTAGTTTGGATGTTGGCACAATTTGAATTTTAAAAAAAATTCTCGTAGAATACGTGCTGAACGACCTGATGCGCGATGTGGTGCACCCGAGCCGTCGAATCTCCGCTGGTAGTTAGTATAAGATGACATACTTCAGACTGGTCTGAAGTATGTCATCTTATACTTTTTACGTTATTTATAAATTATTATTATATTATTACATAATAAAAATTTTTTAATTGAACCATCCAATTTCAGGTTGAAGAATTATCATTTTTAGTTGAAAATTTATAAGCTTGGTTGAAAATTAATTTTTTTAACCGAAAATCGACAATGAAAAATTGAATTTTCATGTTGAAAACTGATATTTGTTGTTAAAAACTCAAATATTTCGTTAAAAATTAATGTATTTTGTTGAAAAATCGTCTTTTTTGGTAGAAAATTAATCTTTTTGAATAAAAATTAATGTTCTTGTTTGGAAATTTATCTTTTTGGTTGAAAACTCAAGTATTCCAGATGAAAATGTACAATTTTAGATGAAAATTCATCTTTTTGACTTAAAATTTATCTACTCCAGTTGAAGATTCATCTATTCCAGTAAAAAACTCATCATTTTATTAAGAAATTTATCACTTTGGGTGAAAATTTGTTTTTCTTTTTTTGTAGGAAATTTTTTTGTTGAAAATTAATTTTTTTAACTGAAAATTAAACTATTTGCTTGAAAGTTTGTGTTGTTTAGTTAAAAATTCATCTCTTTTCTTGAAAAAACGTATTTTTTGGTAGAAAATTATTCTTTATGTTTCAAAATTAACCTGCTTGTTTGAAACTTTATCTTTTTGGTTGAAAATTAAGTATTCCAGTTAAGTACTCATCATTTTAGCTGATACTTCATATTTTAGATTGAAGATAAAAACTACTTGGTTAAAAGTTATTCTTTTGTTAAAAATTCATCTTTTTTGGATCAGAATTCATCTATTTCAGTTAGATTCAGCATTTTAGTTTAAAATTTGTTGTTTTTTCTGGAAAATTAATTTATTAACTGAAAATTTAACTATTCCATTTTTGGTTGAAAACTGGTATATTTTAGTTCAAAATTCAACTATTTGGTTGATAATTTATGTATTTTGCTGAAAAATCGTGTTTTTTTGTAGAAATTTAATTTTTTTGGTTCCAAATTCAACTATTTTGTTAGAAATTCACCTATCTTGTTTAAAATGGAATATTTTTTACTATGCACTTTAGGAATTTGAAACGGTTCAAATTGAATTTATTACAGGAACCACATAAATTGGACCTAACAATCCACTGAGTTTTAAGTATAAGTAGATAAAATGGAAATTTCTTTGAATTATTATTTAAATTCATAAATTTATGTATTTTAATAAAATTCTCTTCACTGTAAAATAATTTTTTTAATTTACTTGAAACTACCGTTTAAAATAGTAACCAGCAATACATTTACCAATTCATTTAGTAGTAGCATTAAAATCTTTCAAACTCTTTGAAATTCCTTGAAAATTTTGAAATATCTTGGAAATGCATTGGAATCTTTCAAAATACCCTAAAATATATCAAATCCTTTGAAACATTTTGCAATCCCTTGGATTTTTAAAGCTCTTGAATATTTATTGGAATTGTGAAAAAGTACCTGAAATATTTCAAATCCATTTAAATCATTTTAAATCCCTTGAAAACTTTTTTAAGCTCTTAAAAAATGTCTTCGAATTTTTTAAAAAAATCCTCAAATCTTTCAAATTCTTCGAAATCTTTTGAAAGCCCTTGAAACTTTTTAAAGCTTTCAAAAATGCCTTGGAATCTCTTAAAATGCCATAAAATATTTTTAATCCTTTGAAATCATATTAAATTACTGAAATTAATTGAAAATTTCTTCGAGTTTTAGATTTTTTTATAATGCTCTTGAGAATTCATGGGAATTTTTTTAAATACTCTAAAATCTTTTAAATCCTTTGAAATATTTTGAAATCCCTCGTAATTTTTTAAAGTTATTGAATATTTATTAGAATTTTGTAAAATACCTACAATATTTAAAATCCTTTTAAATAATTAAAAATCTTTTTAAAACCCTTGAAACTTTTTAAAGCTTTTAATAACGCCTTGTAATCTTTGAAAATGCTATAAAATATTTCAAAACCTATCAAGTTACTATAATTAATTTATCATTTTTTGGAGTGTTTTGAAATATCCTAAAATATTTCAAATTGTTTGAAATCATTTTAAATCCCTTGAAACTTTTTAAAGCTTTTACAAATGCCTTGGAATCGTAAAAATACCCTAAGATATTTCAAATCTTTTGAAGTCCTATTAAATTACTGAAAATTATTGAACATTTCTTGGAATTTTTAAAAATATCATCAAGTATCTCAAGTCCTTTGAAATCCCTTGAATTCTTTTAATGCTCTTGAGAATTCCTGGGAATCTTGTTAAATACTCTAAAATCTTTTGAATTCTTTGAAATATTTTGAAATCCCTTGTAATTTTTTTAAAGTTATTAAATATTTATTAGAATCTTTAAAAATACCTACAATATTTCAAATCCTTTTAAATAATTTTAAATCTTTTTAAAACCCTTAGAAACTTTTTAAAGGTCTTAAAAATGCCTTGGAACATTTAAAAAACCTAAAATCTTTAAAATTCTTTGAAATCTTTTGAAAGTTCTTGAAACTTTTTAAAGCTTTTAATAGCGCCTTGTAATCTTTTAAAATGCTATAAAATATTTAAAATCCTATCAAATTAATATAATTAATTGACCATTTTTTGCAGCGTTTTGAAATATCCTAAAATATTTCAAATTGTTTGAAATCAGTTTAAATCTTTGTGAATAAAACAAAAACTACGAGTCCTATCACCAAGTGATTAATAAGAAGTTTCTAGATCTTTTTTTTCTATGAATTTTCGATTTTTCAAGAAAATTTAACAAATTGTTATGATAATCTTCTAGGGCTCTTAAAAATCAACATTTTACTTCTCTTGACTTTTTTTCATATCGTGCGTTATTCGGCCTGAAACTTTTATTTTCCTTTTATTTTTTAAGTCTCGAAAATGCTATAACTGATAGTTTTTTATTTATCGAAAAAAGTCGTGAAGATAAATGTTTCGAATTTTTGACTAGGATGAACAGCCGCACATAGAATTTTCAAATCTTGAAAAAAATTGTTTAAAAATGTTTCAAAATTCTATAACTTTTTCCATTTTCATCCAAAGTGGGTAGATTAAGAACTTGATCTCCAGTTTCTGACACTATAAGAGTTTATCAAAGGCCAACCTACTAGAATAATTTTTTTAAAAGTTATCGTGATCAAAACGTGGCACTTGACTTAGTACGTCACTGATGATAATGAACCAAAAGGATGTATTCTCAACTGAAATGATCAATCTTTACGACCCAGAAAGAACATTTTCGAACAGAATAGTTGAATTTGCAACTCGAAAATGTTGTTGTGGTTCTACCCATCCAAACTTTTGTTATGTATGATAAAACTTAAAATAAAAAGTTCTTTATTGGACTCAAAAGAATTGTTTGTATTTATTTCATAGGGCAACTAAAATGAAATAATATTGAAGAATCAAATTTTTCATTTATTTTCCAATATACAAAAAAGCAGTCTTGCTCCGTTGTACAGAAGTGATGACACATTCATTAAAACTATAAAATTCGAATTCAAAATTTAAATTTTGCACTTTGAACATCAATGCCTTTTATTATTGAACATATTCAGGGGCATCTGATAATATCAATTACTATTGTTGGATTTGTAATGCTTGAACTACAGTTAAATCTTTGAAATCATGAATAAGTTTATATTAAGTTAATGAACACAAAATATTTTTTTATGAAAAATTTCAAAAGCTTCTAATTTTAACATTAAAAGATTTTAGAATTACGCATTTCGAACTGAATTATTTCCTGATTGATAAAATTAGCAAGTAGACTTCACATTAACAAAAATTCCAAATCGAACTTTTTTTAAATCTCATTATAGTGCATGATATGTATGCAATTCGTAATATTTCAAGTGATTTGATAGATTTTTCCTCCTTCTAAAAATTAGTAAAATTCCGGGTAAAAAAGAATCGTGATTTACACAAGAAACACTCGAAATTGCTTTGCGATTGAAAATGCGGTACCTGTTGGACAATCCGCGTTTTCTTCTGGAGTCATGCAACAAAACTTGTAAATGCACCGTCGTCACATAAAATAGTATATGCGCCAATGTGCACAATTCGTGTCTTCACGCGCCTCGCTTACAATGCTCGCAGGAATTATCTCGCCTCGGCTTCGATCGTCCTGCGAGCGTTTCCGCTCGTCGCGTAAAGACCCTAATTATGCACCTTGGCGCATAATATACTGTTACCTGAAAAGTTTTAGGCACTGATGCTATAATGGCTTCTACAGGTAGAAATTCCCCAGTGGACGACTGATTGTCTGTGTCTTCATTTTGGTCTTTATTGTCAGTAGAGAGTTTTCTATCCTCATCAACAAAGAAGAAAATTTTTTGTAACACCTGATTATATTTTCCACTTTTTACACTCATCTATTGGAGAAGCTGAAAATAAGATACGACTCATTTCGGCATCAAGTCTACCAAGATTATTACCTGGTGTTTGCGTAGTTAACCCGGGAATTGAGAGTATAATTTGTATATCACTAGTGCTTAAAGTTGGTTGCTTTAAAGTTTGCACTTGGTGTTGCGTTTTATTCACCTGGTCACTTGGGATAAGTACCATTTTTCTAGCAGGCTCCATATTTGCTGATGAAATGGTTTTTATTTAGGATGAGCCACTAAACAAGTTAGAAGTCAAGCCACCAATTGTTGGTGCAAGTAAAAGAGGTAAAAATCCACCTTTTTGTACGATAAAGTTTTTCTTCTTTTTCCGTGTTCCATGGATTTCCGCTAATTTGCGAAGTAGTTTTTAAAATGTTTTTTCAACTTTAATCTCTGGTGCTTCTTAAGTGGTACATTTCCCAATAGAGTATTTGAAATGCACTCACAAATACATTTAATGAGTCAAGCATCTGAGGTTTTTAATACAGCACGTCGCTGATCAAGTTTTAGGTGACAAAAAGCATGCAAGACTATAGCATTTTTCTGCCCGATTGACTTGCCACCTTTCGATATCATTACAAATGTACAAGTGGTACTTGTTTTCCACTACTCCCTCTCTTTATAGCTTTGACAGGTACATAAACGTAATGATAAGGATCATCTGGAAATTAACTAGTCCGAAATCGACAATTTTCGTGGGTAGATTGTTTCAAATCAAGAAGTAAATAACCATGTGGTTGAAAAGTGGCATCTTGATAGGCTTCTTGTAAAAATCGTGGATTTTCAGGGCAAACTTGTCGAGCTAGATTTTGAGTTTGGGCACGATCTCGCGGGTTTTGAAAGGCAACAATATAGTTTGCATTTAGAGAAATAAATCTTTGAGCACGACCCTGATGAAAAAAATTTTGAGAAATAAAGATGACACTGAGATTTTTATGATGACTACCCTTGGTAAATAGATCTTAATTATTTTTTCGGGATATTGAAAATTCGACCACTTACTATTTTCGGGAATTTGAAAATTCGACAACTTACTATTTTCGGGAATTTGAAAATTCAGGTTTTTGAAGTTCAGGAATAAAAATCTTTGGTAATTTCATTCTCATTCGGGAAAGTTCTTTTTCAGTAATTATTTTTTCAGGATATTGAAAATTTGACAACTTACTACTTTCGGGAATTTGAAAATTCAGGTTTTTCAAGTTCAGGAATAAAAATTTTAGGTAATTTTATTCTCATTCGGGAAAGTTCTATTTCAGTAATTATTTTTTATGGCTATTGAAAATTCGGCAACGTTCTGTTTTCGGGAATTTGAAAATTCAAATTTTCGAAGTTCAGGAATAAACATCCTTGGTAATTTTATTCTCATTCGGGATGGTTCTGTTTCACTAATTATTTTTTCGGGATATTGGAAACTCGACAACTTACTATTTCCGGGAATTTGAATGTTCAGTTTTTTGAAGTTCAGGAATAAACATTTTTGGTAACCTTATTCTCATTCGGGAAAGTTCTGTTTCAGTAATTATTTTCTCGGGATATTGAAAATTGGGCAATGTGCTATGTTCGGGACTTTGGAAATTCGACAACTTAGTATTTTCGGGAATTTGAAAATTCAGGTTTTTGAAGTTTGAAAATAAACATTTTTGGTAATTTTATTCTCATTCGGGAAAGTTGTGTTTCAGTAATAATTTTTTCGGTATAATAAAAATTTGACCACTTACTACTTTCGGGAATTTGAAAATTCAGGTTTTTCAAGTTCAGGAATAAACATTTTCGGTAATTTTATTCTCATTCGGGAAAGTTCTGTTTCAGTAATTATTTTTTCGGGATATTTTAAATTCGGCAATGTACTATTTTCGGGAATTTGAAAATTCGACAAACTTACTCTTTTCGGGAAACTGAAAATTCAGGTTTTTGAAGTTGAGGAATAAACATTTTTGGTAATTTCATTCTGATTTGGGAAAGTTCTATCTCAGTAATTTTTTTTTTCGGAATATTGAAAATTCGGCAATGTTCTGTTTTCGGGAATTTGAAAATTAAGGTTTTTGAAGTTCAGGAATAAACATTTTTGGTAATTTCATTCTTATTCGGGAAAGTTTCATTTTAGTAATTATTTTTTCGAGATATTGAAAATTCGGCAATGTTCTGTTTTCGGGAATTTGAAAATTCAGGTTTTTGAAGTTCAGGAATGAACATTTTTGGTAATTTTATTCTCATTCGGGAAAGTTCAGTTTCAATAATTATTTTTTCGGGATATTGAAAATTCGACCACTTACTATTTTCGGGAATTTGAAAATTCGACAACTTACTATTTGGTAATTTAAGCAATCCAGTTGAGTATTGTACAATTTTAGTTAAAACTTCATCTCTTCGATTGAAAATTCAACTATTTCTAGTTGAAGGTTCACCATTTTAGTTTAAAGTTCATCACTATGGTTGAACATTCAATTATTTTGATGAAAATTCGTTTTTGTCTTGTTGTAAAATTAATTTTTTAAACTGGATATTTAAATATTCCATTTTTGGTTAAAAATTTAACTTTTTTATTAAAAGATTCAAGTATTTGGTTTGAAAATTCGTCTTTTTTGGTAGAAAATTAAGGATTTTGGCTGAAAATTCTATTACTTGATTTCAACTTAAACTCTTTTCTTGAAAATTAATTTGTTTTAAGATTCGATTTTTTTAAATTAAATTTTTCAACCAAAAATGTATGTACTTTGTTGAAAATTCGTTTTTTCGTTTGGTTACAAAATTAATTCGTTTTTTTGTTGTAAAATGAATTTTTTAAACTGTAGATTCAACTATTCCATTTTTGGTAAAAATTTTTTCTTTTATTTCAAAGTTTACCTAGTTGGTTGAAAATTGATCTTTTTTATTTAAAAAATCAAGTGTTTCGTTGAAAATCCATTTTTTTGGGTAGCAAATTAATGATTTTGGTTGAAAATTCATTTCTTATGTTGAAATTTAATTATTTCATTGAAAACTAAACGTAAATTACGTAAAAATTCTATAGCTCAGTCAATTTCGACCAATTCGAATAACAAAAAGTTCATTACACGCGGAATTGAACTCACTTTGGTTATATCAACAGAAAAAAATTATTGGATTGGAATTGGGATATTTGGATACTTTAACATAAAATCATAGTTGGAGGCTGTAAAAGAAATTTCGCATATGAAACTTTTTTTTAGTTCTGCTAGACAACTAGACCTACAAATTCTACTGTATTTCGTAAAAAGTATTTTTTCACTGTAAAAAAAATGGTACCTGGAAAAATAAACTTTTTTGTCCTGGAAAACCTGGAAAAGTCCATGATTTTTTTTTTAAAGAAACACTAGACACCCTGGATTAAGCAGTATATAATTTAAAAAAATGTTCACTTCACTGTAGAGTGTGCTTGTAAAAATATATGTATTAATTATGATTTATATTTGTTTAAACAATAAATTCTTAAATGCTGAGCATATTCTCGAGAGCATTTGCTCAACATAAAGTCTTGGGCATTTAAGAACTCAAGGGCTGATAAAAACTTCAAAACACCTGAATAAAAAATCCAAAGATTTCAAATATTAAATAATAATAATTATAATCGTAGTAAGTAGTCAAACGGCCAGTTGGGGGTAAATAATCAAAACATCAGTTTATGGTATTACGACGTTTCGGGAGAAACTGAATTGCTCTTATAATAAAGTCTCGCATGACCTTCCCCAGCGGATTGCTGTAACGCAATGGTTACGCTACAGCGTAACCCTAACGTAACCCGTGGCGTAACCTCGCCCTAAAACAGACAAAGGAAAGAAAATAGACATTTCAGTTGTTGAGATTCTAAATCTGCGTCAAAATTGGCGTTAGATGGTGTCGGAATAAATGCAATAGTCTTATTTTCAGGCTCGGTCAACTCTGTGGGAAATAAATGGCAAAATTCAGCGCTATCTGTGATGAGCCGGAGAACTACAGACGCGTGCATTGGCTGGTCTTTGTATATGTATATGCCGCTAGCTTACATGTGTTGAATACTAAAATAATTCAACAAAAAAGGAAGAATAAAGACAAAATGAAGCAAATAAGAAAGGAAAAATAGGAAATCAAAGATAATTATCATTCTACTGCCCCTTTTACGTTTCTCGTTCACTTTCTTTACCTTTATTTGAAGGATTGCAGTATTTAACTACATAACCAACAAAATGGTATTTTCCACCCACTGCAGACCTATGGACCGTCGCCTTGGAAACTACACAAACAAGTTGCTGCGCACGCACTTTTTACATCGCCCCACCCCTTCGCGTTGAAAGTTTGCGCCATCTGCAATTGGTCGGAGAACTAATATCGCACCCCTCAATGCCTCTCAGTCCCCGCGCCAACGTCCTAAAAATTCGCCATTTCACTGTACAAAGTTGGCCGAGCCTGGTTATTTTTCAGTGTTGAAAAATAAACAAAACATAAACTCTGTCAGTGACGCCAGCTAAAGCAGACTTCAATAATTACAAGCAGCAGTGATAAAAGAGAGTAGCCAACCGTAGCCCGCCGTAGCACGCAGATTCAGAATCTCAACAACTGAGGGTAAGGTTACGCTACGAATTACGTGAGGGTTACGTTGTAGCGTAAACATTGCGTTCCAGCAATCCGCTAGGGTTAAGCCGGAATTAGGGTATCAATGAACACCGGAGTACATAAATAAAGTGTACATTACTTCAAAATAATAAAGCAAACCTTCATTTCTTCCGTAACTCCGAGCGGAAGCTGCCCTCTTGACAGTCGTCTCTTCGTTTGCAGTTCATCTCCCGCAGATTGTTTTTCTATTTCTTGTCTACTAAAATTAAATAGAGTTCGAGTGTCAACAATGTTAGTGTCGTTGTTTTCTGAATAATGAAAAAATTGATTTCTGTAAAAAATAATTAAAAAACGTTCATTTTAATTGTATTCTATCGGGTGGACCTCGCAATCTTTAATTGTTTTGCCACACTCCTTGATAATGCACATTACTGTTGGATACATTTGCAGGCTTGCATTTCATACACATAATTACTAATGAACAATTTGAATATCTACCATGACTTTTTAAACAATTTTTCATTTATTAAATAAATATAACTTGTTTAAACAATTATTTATTCCCGAAAAATGTAAAAAATAATCGTATTTTCTGAATTAAATATGATAGTAGGTAAATTTCTATGAAAACATTATATAATGATTTGAACAAATAATTATTGTTTATTTTCAAAATTTCTAAGAATTGAGCCGGAGATGTCAACTTTTTTCTCAAATTAGTATCCTATGCTACTTTTTCTTGAATAGTTACGTAATTTTAACACATTTTTCCTGATGTTTAACAAATTTCTATTTGTTTGAACAATTTTTATTTGCTCAAGCAGTTTTCTTTCGATAACTTAAAAAAAAAATAAAAGACAAAAAATTATTTTAATGACTGTGTAGTGTATAGAATGAATATATTAACTTTTCTTAAATTGTTTAAAAAAGTATAATTTCTTTAAACTATTACCTCCAATTGTAAAAGGTCTTCAAGCGGCAAATTTGAAACAAGTTCAACGCTGCATGTGTGAATTACAGAAATAATTAGAAAAAAGTCTTGTAAATAATAGTATAAAGCTAAAACGCAAATCAGAAACATGTTTTAGTATTCATGACGAGTATGGAAATGTAAAAAAGCAACCTGTCACAATATTTTTAGTGCTTTTTCAAAACATATTTAGGAAATGATAATCTTTTATTCTATTCACTCTGCCGATTTGTGAAGGAACAAAGGAAATTTCAAAATTGGCTTATATTATGCTTTTTATTGTTTAAATGTTTATAAATAATTTGTACTAATTTTACAAAGTTAGCAAAGCTAATGTTTTTTAAATTTTAATTATTATAAATTACCTAAAATATAGCACTTCGTCCTCAAAAAGGTGGTTCAAAGAAAATGCTAACACTTTAATTATAATTCTTATTAGTGAATGCACTTTTTTTATAATATAATCATGATGAAGATAGTAAAAATATGAAGAATGCAATAATAAATATACTTAATGATTTAAATTTTATTTGACTCTTATGATTTACTTGATAGTACGCCTAAAAATATGTAAACCATCCATACTCAATTTGAAGCAAATTTGAAGAAAAAAAAACAATAGTTAATTGTGTAAACAATGACATAAGGCTCATAGCAGAATTTAATACTCCTCAAAATCATTCAATACTATGTTTAATTCATAAAATATGATTTTAAAAACATTTTTGGGGAAAAAGAATTGTTTAAACAAATTCAGTTCGCTTAAAAAAATTTTGAATGGTTAATATATTCTTTCTATACACTATACAATCAGAAAAATAATTGTATGTATCCCATACCGGAAATCAGTTGACCTGGTGTTCGAATCCCAGCGGAGTGAAAGGAGATCTTTTTTCTGAATAAAATTTAATTAACAAAAATTATTAAAATAATGAATACTTGAATTTTCCTGCGATCAGAAGTAAATTTCCGATTTCTAAATTAACTTCCCAGTAATTCCCCAGTAATTTCCGGTTATTTCTCGGTCAAGTCGCCATCCTCATTTTAAACAAAAAAGTTAATTTCTAACAGCAATAGAAAACGGAATTGCTTTAAAAAAAAATCGATTTCTTCCAAATTCCAGAGACTATTTTTAGTGGAGGAAAGTTGAGAGAAGAATAAAAGATCAAATTGACCTTAAAAAAATGAAATTCTCTTTTTTTACGGTTTAATTATTTATTTGGCGAAGAGTCTATAGTGTAAACTTCTTTTAAAAGTTAAAGCATTCAGGTTTTTATGGACAGTCTGACTCTGAATATCATAGTGTCTGAACTGTGGGGTTTTATTTTTAGCAACCTCTAAATTAGTGGCTGTTCCTCTATTTTCGTGAGTCGGAGACTCTCCATATTACAAAGAAAATAATGCAAACTTGTCTTTAAACCGGCGTACTTAGACCTCAATGAAGGGTATTCAGAGTGGCCGAGTTTACACCATAAAGTGTAAATAATGTTAGCTAAGTTTACTAATCGATACTCTCAGGAGATAGTTATATCAGGGTGTCTAGCATTTCTTTTTAAAAAAAAATTCAAGGACGTTTTCCAGGTTTTCCAGGACAAAAAAGTTCATTTTTCCAGCTACCTTTTTTTTACAGTGAAAAAATACTTTACACGAAATATAGTAGAATTTGTAGGTCTAGTAGAATTAAAAAAAAGTTTTATCTGCGAAATTGATTTTACAGATTCAAACTCTGATTTATTGTAAAAAATCCAAATATCCCAAAAATTCCAATGCAATAATTTTTTTCTGTTGATATAATTAATAATATATATAATTAAATTTTTAACGTAAGAAGTGAATTTTCGACCAAAATCATTAATTTTCTAGCAAAAAAGACGAATTTTCAACGAAACACTTGAACTTTTAATTAAAAAAGATAAATTTTCAACTAGGTAAACTTTTAAATAAAAAAAATTGATACCCAAAAATGGAATAGTTAAATCTCCAGTTTAACAAATTAATTTTACAAGAAAAAAACGAATTTTTATCAAAGTAGTTGAATTTTTAACCAAAGTGATGAATTTTAAACTAAAATGGTGAATCTTCAAACTGGAATAGTTGAATTTTCAACAGCGGAAGAGATGAATACATTTTTAACTAAAATTGTGGAATATTCAACTGGATTGCTTAAATTATCAGTTAAAAAAAATATTATGATTGCTGAAAAAGGTAGTGACATGATTAAAGAAGATTGGTTGGAAAAATGTGGAAAAGAGTAAAAAAAAAGAAAGTGAAGAAAGGAAAAGGCGGATACTAAAAAAGAGCGTACGCAGGAATGATGTGATTTCGTCTTTGCACTAACATGGTACAAAAAGTAATTTCAAGAGCCAAACCACTTTTTTGTTTGTTTTTGGTCTAGAATTTAACAATTAGGTTAAAAATTCATCTTTCCTGGACAAAAATATACTTTTTTATTCAAAAACACAACTTTTCGAGTTGAAAATCTAACCGCTTGCTTGGAAATTCATATTTGTTGTTTGAAAGTTCAACCATTTGTTTAAAAATGTCACTATTCTGCTGAAAATTAATTTTTTCTTGTTGAAATCTTAACTATTTTGTCAAAAATGTAATTATTTTGTTCAAAATTCAATTGTTTCGTTGAAAATTCAACGGTCTTTGAAAAAATACACATTTTTGGCTTGAAAATTGAACTATTTGGTTAAAAGTTCAACTGTTCTGTTAATAAATAATTCTATGTTAATTGTTTTTGTCTACTTGCCTAAAATCAATCTAAATTCTTCTTTTACGTTTTACAATAAACTTTTTGTTGTAATTTAAACAAAACTTTTACAAATCATTTACAGACCTAGTTCTCCCACCTACTCCTAATTATTCCATTCTTTGTTTATTTTTCTCTTGCGCAAGATACATTTTTTTAATTACTTAGTTTTCTTAAACATTGGGAAGAGAACAAAAATAATTCACTTAAAAAAGTACAATACTATTGAAAAAATGATTCTTGTTGAGGTTCACTTATTATTTGTTCATGACTAAAAAGTCAAAGCAAAACTACAGATTTCAGAAAAAAGCAACTTTCCCCTTGTGCTGTGTTGTCAAATATTTAATTTATTAGTTGAATATTTAACGATTTTCTTAAAAGTTCGATTATTTTTCATGAAACCTCCAAAATGAAAGTTGTCCGATCGGGCTAAAAATTGGCCTAATTGTAGTTCTACTAGATAGTACTTCTTGCACCAAAAATTAATTCATTTTGATAATTACTTATCAAAGTAGAGGGGGTATAATTTTTGGGTTACTTTCAAACATTTGTAACTTTTTTCCTATTGTCTTAAACATAATTTAACTAAAAATGTTTTTGATAGATTTTCTCACAAACTTACTGGTGGTCATAACGATTTTCAAAAAAATCAAAATTTGACCCTAATTTTTGAAAATCAAAAATAAATTGGACTTTTTTTTAAATTTCGACACTTTTTTTTTCTTCAAAATAGTTTTAAAAGAAAGCTGAGATTTTTTCCTATAAGACCCCTAATTTTCTTTACACAGCTCTTGAAACAAATCGTTCCTTGAAGACATTTTTTTGTAATGTCAATGTGGAACAGATTTTGAAAACACACAAAATTGTGTATTCACAAGAAAAGCACCTCTAGAGGAATTTTTTACTGCTTATACTTTTACGCATTCAATCGGCGTTTTAGGAAAACTTTTTTCCATGCGCGCGGAATGTTAAAAAAAAAGATCAAGAAAGAAAAGATTTATGAAAATAGGAACTTAAACATATGATTACGTAATCACTCAAACAATATCCACTCCCCCATGTAATAATTCGTAATCATACACATGATCCCCCCCCCCTATGATGATTACGTAAATTATGCACGGCCCCTTATCTGAAAATAAAATGTTGATTGTCTTCCGAAAAATATAAGGTAAGTAAACAAAGAAATGGGCAAAAGGAAAGTTATTTTCCTTGAATATTGATACAAAAAGTTACCCGAGGATTTTTTGATATTTTCAAACCTTCTTTAAATATTTCTAAATAATTGACCCCCCCCCCCCCACCAACCCTGTTCAAACAGTCGTTATCCTTTCTGACTCCTAAAGTATGTCTGAGAAGTCACTTGCTTATGAACCTTAGGCTGAAAAATGTTTTTCAGATTGATTTTCTTTGTTTTTTCAAACTTCATTCAACATAATTATTTTTGGTGAATTTTCATAAAATACTTTTTTTTAGTTAACGCATAAACAATATGTATGAGTGTTGTGTTGTTGCCTTGCTAATTCGACCAGATAGGAATCTTAGACACGTATATTCTCTTCAAAGGCATCCTCATTTTCATGACTCGCTATTTATGTTTATTGCAAAGTTCTTAGATTTTGAAATCATATATCGAAACACAATTTTTAATATTTTTAAATTGTGAATTAAACCCCAAATTTTGAATTCTTAAGAAAATAAACATCACTACTGACATTCCGATACAGATTAGGGTAGGTCGAAAATACAACGTTTATGAAAATCGAAAATGTCTAGTGCTGGAACATTGGTACGTTTTATTATAAATAAAAATCTCTGATGTAGCACTTTAAGCAATTTAGGAATTTTTTTTTTGTGTGAGGTTATATCTACATGGAGCAGAACGGCGGCCATTTATACATGTGCCACACTAGAGCGCTGCGCATTATGTACATCCGACAAAAAATGCAGAACAGATAGAACATACAGAAGACGTGAAGATCATTGACATAATATATTAAACTGAATCAGTGCACACAAAAAACTGGGGTTTCTATTAAAACCAGTTTCTGGTTCCAAAGGAGCTGCAACAAAAAGGAACCTCTCTTGCTGAAAAGGAACCCAAAATGATAAATGGTTTCTAAATGTCCAATCAGCGTTTCCAGCAATATTGATAATTCAAAAAAATGTAACTCCAAAATTCAACATGGCGTAACTTCCGTAAGTTTGAAATTTTTTGAAAATCCTACATATTTCTGACGTGTACTGACCCATTTGTAGCTTGATCACGGCTAATTCGCTGGTTTAGCTGTAGCATTTTTTCCGTTTATAATTAAAATACAAAGTCAAAATGCAAACAGTCTTTAAATAAATCAGAAGCTGTCCACTAACGATAAACAGAATGATAATGAGTAGGTAGATCAAGTAGAGGTAATTTCAATAAATTGTCACGGATTGAAATCTTTAAAAATGAGTCACTCATCATTAATTCTATTGATTTCCAAACTTATACCCAAAATTCTAAAAATTCAATCAATATTCCTGCATTCAGGAAACACATGCTTATGAACTTTATGAAATTCATAATCTTGCACATTTCGTAAACTTTCGTTATACGCTAAAAAAATGATGTGGAAGTTTATTTTCCAAATATAACCAACGTATAAAGGTTACTCAAATGTTTTTTACTTCAACTGATTTATTCCTCTGATATTGACCTATTTCACTCGTTCAGTGAATTCTATTGCTGTAATACTTGCTTCAATAATGCGAAATAATGCGTGACAATGCGTGATAATGCGTAATAAGGCGTAGAATGTGGAATAAGGCATGAGATGCGTAATAAGGCGTGAAAGCTATTACTCCGTAGGGGAGAGTGGGGTATGGTGTCTCGCTTTGACTTAAAAAAATAGAATAAAAATACTGAGAAAATAGCCCGAAATTCTGGAGTGGTTTATTTTGTCCAAAAATTATTTTTTTAAATTGAGGGTTGGTTGTCAGCGACAGGGGTTAATTTTTCAAAATTTGTTTTTGGGTATTTCAAGAGTCCGAAAATAGCCCGAAATTCTGGAGTAGTTTGTTTTGTCCAAAAATTATTTTTCAAAATTTAGGGTTGGTTGTCAGTGGCAGGGATTATTTTTTCGAAATTTGTTTTTGCGTGTTTCAAGAGCCCGAAAATAGCCCGAAATTCTGGAGTAGTTTGTTTTGTCTGAAAATTATTTCTCAAAATTGCGGGTTGGTTGTCAGTGACAAGGGTTGTTTTTTCAAATTTTGTTTTTGGGTATTTCAAGATTCCGAAAATAGCCCGAAATTCTGAAATAGTTTGTTTCGTCCAAAAATTATTTTTGAAAATTGAGGGCTGATTGTCAGTGACGGATTTTTCTCTTCAAAATTTGTTTTTGGGTATTACAAGAGCCCGAAAATAGTCCTAAATTCGGGAGTAGTTTGTTTTGTCAAGAAATTATTTTTCAAAATTTAGGGTTGGTTGTCATTGACTTGGAATGATTCAGACACCATTCCAAATAATGTCAAACTGGCCCATCAAATTTAAAAATAATACAGAAAACAGTCCTACTTATTTTTTAAATATCTTACTTAGATTTTAACGTGTTTTTAAAATTAATGAAATAGATATTTCAGAAAATTTAGATGCTATTTTTGAAGAAGAAGCTTAAGTTGGTTTCAGGTCAACAGAGACAATGAGCGAAATTTGGACCAATTTATTGAAGATTTTAAAGAATCATACTTAAATGAAAAATATGCAGAAATAATGGAAAATGAAATAAAATTTTGCAATAAAAAAAGAGAAAAATACTCATGCTTTTGTTACAGAAATTAAACAACTTTTTCAAAAATTAATGCCACGACCAAGCCTAGAATAACAATTAAGAAAGACTTATGAACATTGGAGAATTGAGTACAAAGTTTATATTGCCAGAAATGCTTTTTCAAATTTTTCGGAATTAGAAATATTGGGACGAGAATGGGAAACGGAATTGGCAAAGTCTAAAATTAGAGGTCAACAACCAAGAATTGTGTATAAGGATGATAATAAAGATAACAAAAATAAAAATAATGAAGAAAATTATGAAAATCAAAAAAACATAAAAAAAAGAAAATCAAAATAGAAATTTAAAACAAAATTATGATCAAAATCAACAAAAACAGTTTAAACCGATGTATCAAAACCAAAAAAACAAACCACAATTCCAATCGAGATTTCCAAATGGAAATCCCAGATTTTTTAATCCAAGATTTAAAAATAATGATAATTATCAAAATATTCCAGGATCCCAAAGAAATCGCGATTTAATAATAACTATAAGGGTTATAGAAATCAAAGTCAAGCGGGCCAATTATTAAATGCAATTAGTCAGCTGTTAGAAAACACACAGATACAACAAACAAATAAGTTTCCGCAAATACCAGCACTTTTAAATAACGCGGGAGAAAGTAATAATAAGTCAGAAGACAAAAAAGATAATTAAGGACAGAATAAAAATACGAAACATTCAAATTATGAAAATAGTAGGGATAATAAAAGAGCTGAAATGAGTCCAAGTGCACAGGATTTCATGAATCCAAATTTAGGAAACCGAAATTCAAAATAAAGATTGCGAGAACCCATTACATGCTACAATTGCGAGGAAGTAGGCCACTTTGGACGTGATTGTTGGTTCAGAATAAATCAGGAAAACGCAAGCGGTGGTTATTAAACACGGATAATAATCAATGAAATCAAAAACCGTCAGAATTACTTGACATATACACAAATGACTCGGACGAAACAAGATTTCACCTTATGATAGATTTTAAAACTCATGAATTCAGAGTGTTAGTTGACTCCCCCCAGCCCTTGCGCATAGCGCGTTATATCTCACGCATATGTGAGAATGAATAGTGTGCGTTCGCTGAGCACCTGGTCGCTATACATGCCACGTTATACTTCGTACATGCGTAAATGTAAATAGTGTGCGTTCCAGAACCCGAGTACATACATAGGTTCAGGTCCATAGCTTAGTTTTATATACGCGCTTTACATTTTATTATTATAATTATGAATAATATAATAAATATGAATATAAATGCTTGTGACAAATTATAATGAAAAAAATAACGAACAGATAGAATTACCTTTTAACAAAGTACTGAAAACTTTCAATAATGATGTATTTTTAATCTAGAAGATGAATTGTCAGCGAAAAATATAGTATAGGTGACATGTCAGACCAACAATATTTTGATTTTGAATGAGAAGTAGTCCAATTCAACAAAAAAGGAGACATTTTCAAAAGAATGGTTTAATTTTCAACCAAATAGTAGAATTTTCCACCAAAATAGATGAATTTTTCACCAAAAATATGATAATAGAATTCTCAAGCAATGAAGAAAACCCCGAGTGCAATACCACTATTTGAAACATTTTAAACAAAAAACAATTTTTAACCAAGAAAGATGAATTTGCAATTAGGAAGATGACTCTTTCAGAAAACAGTTCAATTTCTGAATCTTCTAAAAACTACTTGAAGTACTTTCTTCATCTAAAAGTTGGAAAAGAGAACTTTCAAATTACATATCACGAATTATGACTTGAAACAGGGATTCTTTTAAATTCCTTTCTTCTAAATCCAAATTATAATTCTTTTAAAAAATGTTCGTTCCACGTCACAAATTCCCTGTTCCAAGTGAAATTACATTTCTTTAAGGAAACTCCCTGTCCTAAAATATAAACGATAACTATTTTCTAAAATTCCGTGTTCCAACTCAGGATAAATGAGTAGTAAGCGAATAAAAGTTGATAAATCCAATTTGTTGTTTAATTGAGGAATTGATTGTTTCTGTATGTTTGAAATATCATAACTACAAAGAAAAATCTTACAAAATGTTTTTCTTATAATGGAAGATAATAAAAACTCAATAATAAATTATGATTCAATTAGAGTAAATTTAGATAATCTGAAAAATCTAAGTAGATCCATAAACCGTAAATAAGTAAACAAATACGTAACCAAAAAACTACAAATATTTCTTTTTAAACCAACCTGGCCAAGAACTTTATAATGAATACATCTACTTCAATATTACAATATCATGCAATTTCACTATATGCATTTTACAACTGTGAATAATTTAATATTCATCAACACAAATAATTTCATTATTTTCCAATAGTCATGTCAGAAATTACTGAGCGACACTGACACCGCACCGCAGTGGAGAGGCGGCGCACGGTCTCGCTAAAATGACGATATCTTGGGACCTATAAGAGTCTTCATGAATTTTTTTTTGAAACGAAAGGTGATTTTACAAGAAATTACTGTATCGATATTTTAAAAAAATTAAAAGGGGAGTAATTCACGAAAAATTTAATCGAAATTTTTTTTTCACTTTTTTCCGGACAAAAAAATTTTTTTTTCATCAATTGTATCATATTTTAAAAATATATTATTTAAAATCTAACATGTCCAAATTTGATCAAAATCCAATCAGCGTTTCCATAAATATAGATAATTAAAAAAAATGCAACTCCAAAATTCAACATGGTGTAACTTCCGTAATTTTAAAAATTTTCGAAAATCCTCAAGGGCTGAAATTTATTTTGTGTGTACTGACCCACAACAAAAACAAATTTACAGGAAAATGCAATCCAAAAAGACAAATTTTCAAAGAAATGGTTGGATTTTCAACTAAATAGAATAATTTCTCACTAAAGTAGATGAATTTTCCACCAAGAATATAATAGTACATTTCTTAACGAAATTAGAAGTCTATGAACCTTGAAGGCAAAAGACAAATTTCCTGTAAAACCCAAAAAGGTAAATCCTCTTTAACAAAAATTCCAGAAGTAATTCCACCTTCACCCGCGCAGTTTAATGAAGATTACTTTAGAACCAAATACTTGCATTTCGATCTAAGAAATTCATATTTCCACATACACGTTTTAAAATGTAAAAGCCAAATTCAGACAAAAGTATTTTTTAATTTTCATCCCAAGAACGTGTTTGTTTGACTTGTCAACATGAAAACATGAGTAAACAGTTGAATCCTGAAAAAAATGAAGATTACTTTAGAACCAAACACTTGCAATTCGATCTAAGAAATTTATACTTCCGTAGACGAGTTTTAAAATGAAAAAGCCAAGTTAAAACAAAAGTGTTTTTTAATTTAACCCAAGAACATGTTTGTTTGACTTGCCAACATGAAAATATGAGTTTTCAACAATCACCAAGTTGTGGACGAAGCAGTTGATTTTTCAATAAAACAGAATTTTTTATCAAAATGGAGGAATTTTCACCAAAATTGTCTAATTTTGAATCCAACCGCTGCGTTTTTATCCGAGAAAGATTTAATATCTTAGTAGAAGGGATGATATTACAGATAAAATCCCCAATAAAAAAGAAAAAAATTTGAAGAAAAGTTGAATTTACAACCGACAAAGAGTTCAGTTTACTTTTCATCACCAAAATAGTAAGTTAAAAAAGAAAGTTCAAAAGAAATTGTCGAATGTTCAACAAAACAGTTGAATTTCAAACCAAAAAGTCAAAAATAATCGGCGGTAATAATCCCAACAGCATTCCAAAAATATTCAACAAGTTTTGAGGTACGACTAGAAGGATAGGAATAGGTTGTCACACAGCAGTAAGTAGGGCGGGAAATTTCAAAGGATTTGAGTAACTCCAATCGACAAAAGGCGTTCCAAATGCTTCTTGAAGTTTCTCGTCAGGTCAGGATGGATGAGGCAAAATCAATTCTTACAAATAAAGGAACGAAATTAACTAAACCCAAATCTTGAAAAATCGTGCAGCCTGCGGATTCTGATCAGTGAAATTAAATCTTTATATTGAAAATCTATTAAATCAAATATTAATAAATCATTGAACTACTGATCATGAATTGCTTGTGACTTGCAACAAAATTGCAACGTCACAAACCACCTAAAAACCTGGGCTCTTGACAAAACACTGTCTCCATAGGCCTGCTACAGTTTTGCAAAAGTTTCCGTTGCACTGTGCCCAATTCTTAAGCAAAACCTAATAGCACACCGTTGCTCAAAATTGATGTCACTCATTTTTAGAACACACCAGAAAAAACTGTTTTACGAACGAAGTCACTACGGACAACGTAACACCTCTAGGGAGTTCAAACTTGCACTGGATGCGTATCAGATATTCACTTGCCGCCGCTCCACGTTCTGCGTCCCCTGTGCTGCAAGATCGAACGCTAGTCAACCAGTCTCATTACTTAATTTACACACCTTGTATGTCAGGAAATGCAGTGCAATATTTTCCTAGATCTGGTTGCTCTTCCCTTGCTCTCCGCCTAGTTCAGCAACCTCGGAGAGTGGTGTGGGCGACAATTGACGCGCTAATTCCAAACAACGTCAAAGTGATGCCATGTGGCATCCCTAGGTGCTAATGGGTTAAATTATTTCACTATTATTATTATAAGACACTGTCTTTCGACTAACATTATAAATTTAACTAGGTATATGCCTGAAGAAGATCATCAGGAGGATGGAAATGACGTTGTATTTTAATTTTGTAAATGTATTTTAATCCTCACGAAATCCGATAATTTCCCAAACACTTCCTAATATTTATCTCTCGCGCTTTTACGGTAAAAATATAGTAGTTTTTATTGAAGCCTATACCGCTTTTGTAATTAAAGAAAAAAAAATGGTTTTGAGATTAATCAATTTAAAAATTTCAAATTGTTATGCAACTAAGAAAATAGTAATTTTAAAATTAATCCTCTTATACAAATAAAGTATCAACATTTAGGAATAGAATCCTGTTGTTAAAATTAATTTCTTTCTCAAAGAAATTATTTAAATAATGGAAAATAAACAAAAAGAGTTAGGTTGTTCTTCCATAGAACGGGGTTTGAGGTCGCAATTGGTTGATGTTTTATGCTGAGAAGGTCACCAGTCTTCAGCAGCGTTGTATTAGATAGGAGTTCAAATGTCCCCATCTGCCAATTTCTGGCCTACCTCTAGGCAGGGAACCAAAAACTCTTTTTTTTTTATCAATTATTATTATAAAATTCAGGGAAAATCAATTTAAAAAGTCCCTTTCTTAATTAGTTAATTAATGAATTCCATTCAAACTACTTAAGTCAATTGACAATTTCCTCGACTATTTCAAAACAATTTCAAATCACTATAAATGAATATTTTGAAGAAGAAAAAATTTAAAAAAAGCAGTAATGGGTTTTAGTGGAAAATATCAAGCCCCCCCCCCTGCTTTATCATCATATGAGACGCGTAAAAGTCTAAATTTTTCTCACGAGAAGAAATTCAGCGTTATTTGAAGTTTTTAGCTTTAAAAATTTTATTTGATCGCCAGAATAGTATAAATTGGTATAATCTACTCATCTGGAAAAGTAGACTCCAACATTTTCTATTTTCTTTCCGATTTTCAGATTACACTTGAGTTGCACGGTTAGAAATCATTTATGAAATCGTCTGTATTCAGAGCAACAATTTATGGAAATAATCAAACTTTAGAATTTTATATTTTGTTTCCTTCCCAAATTCTGAGAGACCCGACCTTCATCTTCACAAGCACGCCTGCGACTGAGTTTGAGAATAAAGGGTACCCATGTATCAAGGGTCGGTTTACAATAACGTCTTTTTTCAAGTTAACTGTTGGAAATGTTGAGTGCTTTAAGTGGATTTCTCTGAAATATTCTCGAAAATGTATAAAGAGAAGGAATTACTGAAATACTTGAAAAAATATTAGAATATTATTATAAAATTCAGTGAAAACCATTAAAATCAATCGAGAATTCCCTCGAATTCAAAAAGAATAACTATTTAAAATTCAAATCACTATAAATTAATTAGAAAAATATTCGAATACTATTATAAAATTCAGTGAAAACTATTAAATTAATCCCTGGAACCTGTCAAAAAATCCTAAAAATGCCATGATTTAAAATAAAATATTAAAATATTTTTAAATATTTTCTGTATAGGAGAATATAACTTTGGTCGATATTGTAGATTTCCATTTTATGTATTGATTTCTCTTCTCGATCCGTTACCTTCTCCAAGGATAATACAGATTTCTATTAAAAATTGATATGTAACATGCTGCTAAATAAAGCGTGATTCAGAAAGAAGAATTCTTTCTCTGATCTCTCCAGTAGCTCAGTGGCTAGAGCACCTGACCGGAAATGAGTTGACCTGGTGTTCGAATCCCAGCGGAGTGAAAGGAGAAGATCTTTTTTCTGAATGGTACAATTTCACCTTTCTTATACTTGTTATCATCTTCTACGCCATAAACATTTATGCACAACTCATTCATTTTCTTAAATTTTGGAATATCTTCAAGACTAATAGGAAATGAGATTTCATCATGCTTGAGTTCTGAATTATAATGCGGATAAGATGTAGTCCTAAATGCGTGTTTTTTCACAGGATGAATAGCGGCCATTACCGACCATAGAAAGCAATAAACATCATTGTTCTGAACATTTATAACAGCTTTTTTATCTCTAATATATTTTGGTAAATCAATAAATGTTGATATACCTGAATTTATAGACAAATATTTATTAAAATTTACTATGAGGTTTATAATTTCTCTCAATCTCCACCCTGAATCCGTTTCCTGAAATTCTTCTCCTTTTACTAAAATTTTATTCAGCACATTTTCTTCGTACCACGCACTGATGTCAGTTGATGGAAGGATTCTATTATTTTCAGTGTTTATGTATTTAATCTCTTCAAACATTTCAGCGTTCACTATGGATTTGAATTTCCCCACAAAAAAAAAACTTTCACTTTCAAACCGCCATATTTTTTCAAAATATTTTTCATTCTTCTAACGACTATTGACTTTGTGTCCTCCAGAAAATGTTTAAGGTCCTTATGTCTTGAATTTACTACACATCCGGTTCTTATCCTACTTTTGAACGCCGATTCTAAATCTTCCCACTGTATTCTATCTATTTTTTTTTTTTCTTCAAATTTTCAATACCTTTTCCCTTTCTTCTCATTACTTTTAATTTAGTTTTTAACGCTCTTGAAATGCCTATTGTCGCTTAAATATGCACTTTTTGACCTACAGACAATTCCAAATAATTCAACATGTTATTTAATATTCTAATATTTCGCGTACCAAATTCGATCCACCTGTTGATTTTATTAATTTTTCTTTTATCCGTCAACATGGTGTATGCTTGGTCCATGACGGAGATGAGTTTTCTGCTCTGCTCAGGCTTCATTTTGTTTTTTCCCCTTTCAGGCACGAGTCTACTACAAAGTCTTGATGCTCACTTGGTGGTTGAGAAGCAACTGGAAAAATTTTTGACATGAAACGACATTTTTTAAAACATAATATTCCACTAAATAGAAACTGTAACCTAGAAGGCACAATCACCTCTCACAATCACCTGCTTTTCTAATGTCGTGTTCACAACAGTCAATTGCAAAAAGCTGTTTTAGCAGTCTTTGATGTCCACAGGGTGGATAAAACTGGAAATTTTTTGTATGAAACAACCTTTTTTTTAACACACAAAATTTCACTGAATTTTTTCACTTTAAATCAAAACAAACACTAACCGTTTTTAACAGACACCGAGGGCAGCACCTCGATATAGGCGAAAAATAGTTAGCTATATATTTTCGGCATCCCCACTCCTGACCCTTGCCGCATGTAGGTAAAATATCTTTGCCCCTACCCTACCCGCCTCTGGTAATACTTTGGGAAACGATGAGATAGACAACTAGGTGGATCGAAGTTGAAACGATCGTTTCAAAACCTGTTTTTCTATCATATGAGGTAGACACGTGTTTTGTGATGTATTTGATTTTGAGGTATTAGTTAATGTTTCATATTCACAACTGTCACTTGTCAATACATCGTATGCATTTCGTTTTGACGTTACTTTTACAATTATGCTTCACTTTTCGTCTGCTTTTAGTATGCTATTTCTCGCTTAGATTGGTATAGACCCACTCCATCCAAAGTGGTCTAAAATTTTAGCATGCCATTTGGAATTAATACACTAAAATCTCTCGAGAATGCCGATTTCGACAAACCATCCTAAAATCAGCCATTGTAGCATGCTAAAATATTAAAGTGGTCTCAAGAAGAGCATCCCTGCTCTATTTATCGTATGAGGTAGACAGAGAAACTTTGATCATTTTGAAACGACAAGTATTATTTATCGTTCGAACACCATTGGACGCTTTCTGTCCAGGTTGCATACGTAATAGACCTTAGGTAATTGACGTAGTTTTTTACATGTAAAATACCTACGTAATTTACGTCCCTATTTTTTTTACATCTAATATACGTTTTTAGGATGGCGAATGCGCTTATATAGAAAATAAACATAACTTCATTCTTTATTACACCGAAGAGACTGACTGACTTGCTTGGTAGCTTCTTAATTTATTAAAAAATGTTTAGAGGTGGCAGACCCAGAAATTTCTTTTGGGAGGTGTTAAATTTTATTTTTAAGAGGGAAGATGGCAAAAATTTTGCTTTTTGCCCTAGGTGCAATATTTTGATTCACTCATTTTTTAAATTTTATAAAAAATTATTCATTTAATATCGCACTTAATGCATTACAAAATAAGTGTGGTTATATTATGCTCTTTTCCCTCACCCGCCACCGCCACCCACCTTTCAAGTCCGCCATTTTTTACGTTTACATTTTCACGTAAAATACGTATTTTACGTATATGCGTTCGAGTTCCGCGTAACCGTGCAACCTTGTCTCTGTCTACCTCATGGATAGAAAGAGCAGTTTTAGAACGATCGTTTTGAATTCAATCGTTCGTTGTCTATATTTTATATGATAGAAAGAGAGGTCCGATCGTAGTGATGGACGTTTACAACTTACTCGTGCTCGAGCATGAGCAAGACCGAGCATGCTCGGTCATGAGCGAGCAAGAGCGGTCATTATTTAATTTTAAGCAATTACATTTATTAAAATGAAGTACTTGCGATAAATGCATTTACCATTGCCGTCATTCAGTCGCTACAGATTTTAGATATAGCCTCCAGGGTCCACGACGAGGATTTTGGGAAAGGTAAGTAATTATATATTTACTTTAAAATCGAAATCACAATTTAAAGATAAAACAAAAGTAAGTACTTTTTTATTCAATAAACTGTATTATTAGTTATTTTCACTTACAACTACTCGTTTTAAAAAAATCGGTTTGTTTTCCCCTCAGCAAGTGTAACAACAAACACAATTTATTTATATTTTTCGTAATTTTCAGAATAAAAAATATGTACCAAGTTAATCTTGTCAATGTTCTATTTGAGTAGGATACAAGAAAAAGTGACGTTAATTGAAGGATTTAATTAGAAGTCTACAAAAGGTGTGATATACTAACGTCAAATTTTCTTCATCAACAATTTATGCGACCAAAATCTTAAATTAATGTCACTTTTTTATATTCTGCACCAATAGACCATTCATTATTAGATTAACTGGGTACAAATTTTTATTCAGAAAATTACGAAAAATATGAATAAATTGTGTTTTTTGTTACACTTGCTGAGGGGGAAAAAACCGAATTTTTTTAAAGAAGTGAAAATATCTAATAATACAGTTTATTGAATAAAAAAGAATTTACTTTTGTTTTATCTTTAAATTTTGGTTTCGATTTTACAGTAAATATACAATTACTTACCTTTGCCCAAATAGTGCCATCGGGTTCTTTTAGTATTTTCTCGTGGAGACTGTCTTCCTCTAAAAAAGGTTTACTGCAAACGAACTGGCCATCTTTCACAGTACAATTTTTCCGAATTAAAGCTTTTTGCCAAAAAGCTTTAATAGCTGGGTCTTTCGGAACGACGAAAAAATTAATTTTTTCGTATTTGGGATCTTCGGGTTCTCTCAGTTCACTTTTGTAACCTGATTTGCACCCCGGAGCGATGCACATCTGCATAATTAATGCAATAAACACACATAAAACACTAGTAGAAAACTCCACCGGGCCCTTTTCACAATGATTACATGAAGAAACTGTTTTATTGTTACATGTTCAAGAGTTTGTAACCACTCTGCATGACGAAAGCCATATAACCGTCAAAACAAGAGCAGAGTTACTACTAGCGCCGCCGCTGGCCGCTTTCAACACATGGACCATTTTCAACTCTCGGAGACAGGAGCAAAGATATTATAAACCTAGATGCGGTACGGGGTGTCAGAGTGGAGAACTATATATATAGGACTTCACATTTTCTGCCATATCGAGGTGCTGCCCTCACCGTACTACGAAGTCGAGCGCTGGATTTCTCGTTCGTCGTAAATAACAAGAGCTTTCGAATTATATGTTCTTCATCCCAAAATAGTTGAATCAATATTATTAAAAATTATTACGAGGTTAGCAAGTATTAATTGCTAATAGTTTATTTGGCATCTGAGCCGTATCAATATAAGATTCCAAATCTCTCACTGTGATCCACTGGATGTAATAAGATCTTTTAAGAATCTGTTGGTATTTTTCAAGATTCCTGCAAAATTTTTACATGGTTTATTTCATTTGCAGAGGCATGCTGTGAGATTTATGATTATTTTTGAGTCGCTCAATCACTAAGCCTTCTGAAATCTTGCAAATGTTGCAAAATTATTTTGTAGAATTAAAATTATTTAATACATAGCTCTTTCTCTCCCCCCCCTCTCCCTCTCTCTCTCTCTCTCTCCCTCTCTCAAACTACATGTAGAATGTTGTTTTGAAACTTTTTTTCTCGAAAAGTGTAGAAAAGTTGCTTAGACATAGCCATACATAGCCATACATAGCCATACATAGCCCTCTACCAAATTCCTGGGAGACTTGTACGCAATGTTGTCAAATATTGCATCATATGATGCAAACAAGTTCTGGAAGATTCTACATTATAATCGATACGTTTAGGATATAATTTTGTTGCATCGCAAAATGTAATGCGTCATGAAAAATCACCTTGAACTTTTTTACCAACAAAATTGCGGAGTAGAATTTGATCACGTCAGTAGAAATATTCTAGAAACCAAGCACTACAGCTGTAGAATATCAGTAAGGTAGGTTTTCATGGTATCTGATAGTAATATATCTACCTCTTTGTTTCAGAGTTCTAGAAGATTCAACATTTTGGAAAAAAATTTTGACCGCTGAATTAAATTAGTTAGCTAGAAAGCAATAAATCATCCTCGATTTCTATGAACTATAATATACAGTAACTTTAGTGGATGATTGAAAATTCAAAATATTCTATTATATTAGTTTTATATTTAAAAAAGTTTTATTTAAAATCTTTATCATGTAATAGGCCAAATTGACTTTTCTACATTGGAGATGAAAAACGAGCATATATCTGTGAATAAAAGAGGCATGTGAAATAAAATACACGCTGTATTATCTCTCATTCGAGTTTCGAAATTGTTTGCAGTATCTTATTTCGTATGACACGTCGAGAGGTTGACGGACCTAGTATATGGCAAAAGAATGATTTTCAAACGTTGTGGTTCGATTAGGAAAGCGAACTTTTGCGAGCAGTAAAAGAAGTGATCTCTAGAGAACGAAAGCAGAGTCTAATGAAATATATGTGACCGTCCGCGAAGAAAGGGACCTAATGCGGAAAAAATCGATTTTCATTTCCTTACGCCAATCGATAGTTTTATTCCTTGCGTTCCTTGTAATTCCTGATTTTTGTTTGTTTCTTGAATTGCATGCATTTCTACAATTCCCTGAATTCCTTTCATTCCATGAATTCTTTGGTGCCCCCGAATTCCATGTATTCCATGAATTTCATGAATTCCTTGAATTACATAAATGCCTTGAATTCCATGAATCCTATAAATTCCATGAATTCTATGAATTCTATGAATTTATATTCAACTTGTTTCAGATATTGATACTTGGTATTTTCTAAAGTTGAGAAGTATATTTTATACACCTTAGCCGTTAAAAGCGGTGTTTTTCTATCTCGATTTTGTATTTTTCAAAAAAATGTATAAGAAAACAAATTATACTAGATTTTATTGAAATAAACCCTCTTTGAACAAAACAGGATGAGGGTTATTCTCTAAATATCGTGAGAGTCACAAAAATTAAATGTAAAAAATTACAAGTTTCTAAGAATTTTTGAAACAATATTGGCAGTAACAACAGGTGATACCAGATAAAATTTCGTAAGACTATAAATGGTTTGTGGGAAATAAAAAAAGTAGACAACAGATAGAAGAAAGCGAAGATTTACCCAATACACGAAGATAGAGAGAAGGCCAACACTGAAATTAAAAGGTCAGTTGCGTTGTTAGATATAGGATATAGAATCCTAAATTCAATCATGAATAATAGGATGATGAAATAGTTAGACGAGCGTAGTATTTCAAAATTGGTATTCCGAAACGGAGGTTAAATAAAAACTGGAGAAGCTCGCATCATTATTGGTGAAGGACTGGAAATAGTTGGTAGCTACAAATAACTTGCTTGTTGATCTTCAAGCTGGTCTCAACAAAATGGGAAAAAGACTTTACCCGATGGAGAGTCTAGTAAAAGCTGTATGCCTATATGGAGCAAAGATTTAGTGTTAGGTCAAATGTGAAGAAATAGAAATACAGTGAAAGTAAAAATCATTCAATGTGTCATGAAAAGAGCTGAAAAAATAAAGGACATTCCTGCTGATTTCTGAATACCTGCTAAGTCTCTGTCTTTCATTATTAAGGAGAAGGACGAGATTTTGGCTCTTGATGGTAATGCATGTTTCCAACTGGATCTGGTCCTATAGTGCAGGAGAAGGCTGAATTTCTTGCAGCTTACTTGGGATTCAAGTATTTCAAAGCTAACTCTTGGTTGCTAGAAAAGTTTCAAAAACGTAATGGAATTTTGTCTTGGACTTTAAGTGGCGGAAGTGCTTCTGTTTTGGAAGAAGACTCTGAAAGGATCCTCACTGACATTTTGCCTGGTTTGATAGAAATTTATGCAATAGAAGATATTTTCAATGCAGGTGAAACGGGACTTTTTTTAAAATTGAAAATTATTTTACCTTTTTCGTTGAAAGTTTCTTAAAAATTCGTCTTTTTTGGCAGAAAATTAATCTTCTTGCTTCAAATTTAATCTTTTTTGGTTAAAAATGCAACTATTTGGTTAAATATTATTCTTCTTCATTCAATGAATCAAGTATTTCGTTGAAAATACGTCTATTTGGCTGACTTACACTATTTTTTATTTCTGATTAACATCTTTTTTGTTTGAAACATGAAACATGTTTCGTTGAGAAATCATGAACTCTTTTGGTCCAAAATTAAACTATACTTTCAACTATTATACTTTTTTATACTTTTTATACTTTTCTTTATACTTTATGCTTTTAACTTACTATAATAAGTTAAAAATAAGAAAATGCATTTTTTCGTAGAAAATTAATCTTTTGATTTCCAAATTAATTTTTTTAGGTTCAGATGCAACTATTACTTTGAAAATGTAAATATTGGGTTGAAAGTTGCTTAAAACGTCAAATACCTTTGACAAATTTCGTCTTCTTTGTACTGACTATTTATCTATTTTGGCATGAAATTCAAGTATTTCGACGAAAATTAACTTTTTTTCTGAGGATTGAACCACTTGAGTGACAGTTCGTCTTTGCAGCTTCAGAATTGAACTAGTTAGTTGAAAATGAAATTGTTTTTCGTTGAAGTTTAATTTTTTTTTAAATTCGACCATTGGCTTGAAAATGTATCTTTGCAGGTGAGAAATTCAATTATTTATTTAAAAGTACCACTATTTAATTGAAAATTTGCTTATTTTTATGGATATTTCAACTATTTGGTTGCAAATGCAACTGTTTGGTCGAAACTGAATTTTGTATAGAAAATGGAAATATTTGCTTGAAAATTATTTTTTACATTGAAAATTTGTCCTGTAGTTTTTTTTACTTGCTTTCTAAAAGGATAGACTTTTTAGGTAGGAGATGCAATATACTTCGACTTGAAATTTATTCTCCTACTATATCTCTATTTTCTTGAAAAAGTCATCCTATTTCACACATTTTGAGAGAATTTTTGGCTGTGAAGTCTAGGAGTATCAAAATACCGCAAAATACCTTACATGTGAAAGGCCTTGTGAAATAGCTCGGACTCAGGCCGGAATCCGAACGAAATAAGTCCCGGTTGGATTCGGCTACGATCGTTCGGGTAAGTTCGGGACAGCCGCTGAATACACAGTGTCCCTTACAAATGTTTTGTTTTGTGTGTGATTCTGAAGCCAATCCATTCAGATTATTAAATTTTCCAAACAGGAAAAGAAAACAATCCAAAATATTAAAATGCATTTCTAAATAAATTTATAAAATTCAAAACATTCTTTTTGCAAAATATGCTATGGCTGCCTGAATGCTGATGATCTTTCAGAATAATTCGATTGAGAAACATGTTACCTACTTTGTTCACAAACATTTTTGTCCCACAAAAGGAAAGTTTTTTATACCTATTTGATTTTGATTATGAAGAGTTTTTTCGAGAAAATTTTTGTATTTGATTTTTTTCGTTCATGAAGATATTTTTTCTAGTAGAGATTTGACGCCGCGCCGCGGGTTGGCTTGTCAGGAGCAGCGCGGGGTGTGTTTACCGCTTCTGAGAATTGAGGCCGCGCCGCGGGTTGGCTTGTCAGGAGCTGCGCGGGGTGTGCGGGGTTCACGAAGGCGTGACAAAGGGGCCTTCCATAAACCATGTGGCTTATTTATGGGGGGGGGTCGACGAAAGGCCACGTTGGTCTACATGGGGGGGGGGGTTCCGAGTCCCAGCTACGTGGTTTTACACTTTGGTGTTTAAAAAATAAAATGAAACGCATCACGGCTAGCTTGAACCAGTTATGACTGAAAAGTTCTCGCCTATCCCAGTTTCTTTCTGAATACGTTTTGGGGATTCCTCCCGAGTATTCTAAGGCCTAAATGACAGCAATTGTGGGGCCCCTTTTTAAGAAATCATAACTTTTAATTTAAAAGTAAAAAGGTAAAAACAGATTTACCTTTTAGACAAATTAAACAATTTTTATTGAAGAGCCTGCTTTTCGTATCAACATTTTACAAAATATTAAAGATAGGACAATCAATCTTTGGTATTTTGCTGAAAAATGTATGTGCTTTTATTTATCTCAATAAAAAAGGGTGATTTTCAGGACGCAATAACTTGATACTTTAACTAATACCTTAACTAATATAAGTGCAACTTTTATCTAAAATGTACAAGACATGAGATATTTCCCGGAAACTAAAGTTAAATTTTGTTTAGGCCAATTTTTCTATTAAAAATCACGTTTGGAAGTTATATCTCCTAAACTATTCAAGAGAAAACATAAAATGTTTTTTTAATTTTATAAGGATTTTTCAACTATTAGAGGCTCTTTTGGATGCCAAATAAAATGGTTTATACCAATTAACATTCAATTTCCAATGATTTAAAAAAAAAATATACCTGATTTCATCATCCCCGAAACCTATTCAGAAAGAAACTGGGTTAGGCGAGCACTTTACAGTCATAAGTCATAAGTTAGCCGCGGCATGGCCAGAAAACAGAAAAATGTTTACTGAAAACAATAATGAGTCCAAAAATATGACCAAACAAAATAAATAAATTTTAACCCAAGTAGTTCATTTTTAAACCAGAATGATTAATTCTTTACCCAAAAAAAGCGAATTTTCAACAAAATACATAAACCACGTATTTCAAGAGGTACCGGCTCAGGGATCGAACCCCGGACCTCTAAGGTGAAGTCCGAGCGTCTAACCAACTGAGCCACCAAGGCTCCTCCTATTATTTCATTATTAATATTACTATTTAATAAATAATTAATTCATCCGCTAATAATTTTAGTTAGTCATTATTACATTTATTGCGATTATTATCATTATCCAATAAAAATATTTTTGCCAAATTTCTGATAAAATCTGATAAAACACTAGCGGGACACTTCTGATAGGATCTGATAAAACTATATTGGGACAAGTTTTCGGAAAGGAACTGAAAAATTCGGATGCAGATTTCGAAAAGGATTTGATAGAATCTGAAAAAATACTTTCCGACTATTTCAGATTCTATTATAAATGTCCTTACAGAATCTTTCCGATTTTTTGGGCAGGGAAGACAAAACATAACCTCAAAATTGCAAAACGAACTTGTGGAGTTTAGACTGCTAACCCCAGATTAGAGGGTATTGCATGGAGGTAAAGTCGTACAATATTAATTTTGTAGGGCACATGTCACGTCGGACAGTCTTATACATTTTTTTCCATTCCTCATCATTGAATATACATACAAATATTTCTTCACGATTTTGAAGAATAGAATTTGTATATTTAGGCACAAAACATCAGTCTTAACATTTATTCATTTCCATTTTTTAAAGAAAAAGCATGAACCTCCAGCTTCTTTAAAAAATATTTAAAGCGTATGACGTAAAATCTATTTGGCGGCATTTTTACTAATTTATACATGAAATATTTACCATCTAAAAAATCTGATCTAAAAGTTAGGCTAGAATTCGTGTACATCTGAAACGCTTTGTTTTGGATGAAGACTTATTTTTACTATTCAATCATCAGTTTAAACTTTACAAAATGATTGTAAAAACTATTTTATGAAAAAATGAAAATGCATCTTTAAAATTCTACGTACTCTTTATAGTTCTGATTTTCGGCATCAGATGGCGAAATGGTTGACCACCATCCCCAATATCGTAGGATTTTGTCATCTATATTATCATCTTCGTATGAAGATGGTGAAATATAGTTTTTATATCCCGAGACTTCGGCGAACACATCTTCTACACCCAGACGATGACAGTTGAAGCATATGTGTTGTGAATGGCATTTGCAGGAAATGGTTTCCAGCAGCTCTAAAGGTACTGCAACTATTTCCATGGTTATTTTCGTTAAACCATTTGCTGCTTTTTTCCAGCTACGATTTTCAGGATTCAGGAGGTTGCCTGGTTAAAGTTGAACCTGCTAGAAAACTCTGTGAGAATTGTGTTTAACAGCGATTTCCGAGGGTGCTAGAGAAACAAGTTTGAAGGGCAAATTTAAAATTACTCTTTTGCGCACACACCCTCATCAGTGACACATGGACTGTCGTCCATTTAACGCATGCTTCTGATTGGTTAATCTTTAATTGGTAAATACTCATTAATTATTAACTTGACAACAAATTTTTATCATTATTTTAAACTCCATTTTTATGAGGAATTCAAAAATATAAAAATGTACCTTGAGTACTGGGACACCCATATATATATATTCATTACATTTTTATTATATTTGCGAGTATTGGGCTCCAACATTTTTTCAGCTGGGCCAGAAATGCTAGAAAACGTAAAAATATGCTGCTCTAACCTTTTGAATTTTGGTGTAATCGAAAAACTGCATTGAATTTTTTCCGAAATATATTCGATATCTAGTACAAATTTTGATTCACATTTCTTATTCTACAAACGAAATATGTTAGATAGATGATATGATTTTATATTATCATTTTTGGTCGATCGTACTGGGCCCCAGTATTTCTTCGGCCGGGCCTGAAATGCTGGATTGAAAAAGATGCAGACAAATGATATCTTCGGCTGAAAGGGTTCATCTTTCATCTCTTATCAACTCGGCACACTGCTGAGCAATGGGCATGCGCTATTTCGGGAGTCGTTGCGTGGCAGCCAGTATCAACAGTCGCATATGATCAACGAACATAAACGAAAGTATCCGAACGTCGTTCGTACATCTAATGTCCACCGATGGCCTGGTGCCGGTTCTAACGTGATCACTGCTCTATTTACATTTGGAATACCCGGTTATAGATGTTTTCGCGTCGCGCTATTTGTTTTATTTGATGGTGATGATATATTTAGGAATACCTGGAAATAACCTGGATTTGTAATTTGAAAATGTACGTTCTTCATTGAAAATTTGTCATACATATATGAATAATATTCTGTGCCAAACATTCATCTTTTTCCTTGAAAATTCATCGTACGTCCAAAAAACGCTTTTCACCCTAGAGGGCAAGCCCCCTCCCAACCCCCAAAAAAGTTTCCATTTACAAAGAAAAAAAGACACTATTTTTTTCGAAATTCGAATATAAACACGGGCCAACTGGCGCTTCATAATCCCATTCAATTAACATGGGGTAATTTTGAATTTTCGAAAAACTCAACTCATACTTCAGAGTTTGATCGAAACGTACCAACTTTTTCAGGGATTGAAGAGGAGTACCTATGAAATAAAACCATACTAGTAACTTTTATTTTTAACTCACCCTCACCACTCCCCCCTCTCACAGCCCCCGAAATATGACCCAACTATATAGCAGGCACAGATCTGGAGATTCTGAATCGGGGTGATACTCCCACATTCCAGATTAAAAACAGGAGTGAGTGCACGCTCTGAAATTAGCGTTCTTCTGACAAAATTTCATTCTGGCAAATGCGAGTTCTGGAAATCGATTCCCTACCTTAATCGGACCCTTTCCGTCGCTCTTGGCAGAATCGAATCGAGATCGAACATCCCTAACTCCGATGCCTGAAGTCGATCGGACATCTCTTTATACCATGTGAGATAGACAAAGACGTGCGATCGAATCTGAAACGGAAGTTTCAAAACCTCTCATTCTATCAAGTAAAGTAGACAGAGAGTGCGGTTGATAGTTTCGAAACAATAAGTATAAGTTGTCGTTCGAACAAATTTAGAACCTCTTTATCTACCTCATACGACAAAAAGAGAGGTTTCGAAACCTTTGATTCGAATACGATCACATCTCGTTGTCTATCTCACATGGTAGAAGGAGAGGTCCGATCGGCTTCATGCATGGAAATTCCAATGCTACACGTAAGGTATGTACAATATGTTTCGAGAGCTTCGTGCGCATGTTTAGTTTAGTGTACAATCATTTTCAATTCATATTTCTTAGTTAAATTCATAACAATTTATATGATTAATGTGATTCCACAACTCAAATAGCTATTACAACTTGAATAGTTCATAATAGTATTATTGATTATTCAAAAAATTGACTTTTGAAATCTGAAGAAATTCTGAAGTAATCTGAAGAATTTTTTTGAATTGGCCTGCAGATTTTCTGAGGCAAAATCTGGGAGAGCTGAAGATTAATTTTTTTGCCTCCTTGGCAGCAATTTATTGAAATAAATAAAAAATCTACAAGCTATTAACCCATACATCCAGGAGACGGTTAATTTATTTAAATACATAAACAGAACCACATGCTATTAACCCACGCACCCGGGGGAAAGCTGATTTATTTACATTAATAAATAAAACAATAATATCAACTCTCACATACTTGGAGGTATTTTACTTTATTTTTGAACAATTAGAGAATTAACATAATAAACCCGCATACGCACAGGGATTTTTAACTTATTTGAATAAATTTGGAAAGAAAAAAATGTGCTTGCTGAGCGGGAACATTTTCATCGCGCGCTATGCGCGCGACCGTTAGTTCTCGCCCTTCGCGCTTGATAATATATTTAGCTTGCGCTTCGCGCTCCATGATGTATTAACCTCGCACTACGCGCTGGCTCTTTGTATTTCTCCCACATTTACCCCCAGACCTTTTAAAATCAAAGGTCAAATCATTGACAACTGTAACTTGATGATTGTGAATTCTCTTTTGTTAAAGCTCCCCTTTTCTACATTATGTTCAACATTATTATATCAAATGTATATCATATTTATTTATGTATCTCAAGCTGGTACTGCTTATTCACACACACACACACACACACACACACACACACACACACACACACACACACACACACACACACACACACAATTAAAAACTAAAGGTTAACAACCACTGCCGGGTCCCACTGGGAGCAACTGGCTCTAAGATTACGAACGAGTTATAGTTTCGCATCTCCGAGAGCACCGATCACCAGGACAATTACATTAACTGGTACAATTGTTGCAGTTCCCTTTTGGGGTCTTGATACCTCCCCTCCTTTTCCTTCTTCTTGACAGTGATGTTGTAGTCGACCGGAGCCGAGAATTTAATCCCGAAGATGGTTCGTTTCACCACGTATTGGAGAACTATGTTAGCTCTAAAGTATGCAACGGAAACTGCTATCCGAAAATCGTAGTTCCAGAAATTTTGGCACTTCTCGTTTTGGAAAATTTACTCTATCTCCCTTGGAGCGTTTGACTGGGCAGGGTCACGGCCAACACCGTAAGAGCGACAAAGATTGTAATAAAGTACTCTTAGGGCCGTACAATGTCTGCAGATATACGTCGTTCTCGCATGGGTGTGACACCCAGCTGGTATGTATTCTAGGTACTTAGCGTGTGCATGACACGAACTGCACCTATCGCTGGAAACTTCTTGACATAAAATGAGGTCACAGGATACTAAGGTTGAAAGTGCACTGTCCTGGCATGCGAAAATAAATGTTCTGTACCTGAATGAAATCCTGATGATCCGAGCAAAGCAAAAGTTTACTCCTTCGACCAGGACTGTTTTTCTACATTTCTGTGAAAGTTTTCGTGCATTTTCTTGCCGAGTAGCTGTTTGTGAAATTATTTAACCTCTGCTTTTTTTGCTTCTTCCATTGAATCACCCCAAACGAGTAGAGTAGAACCGGAATGGCAAGCATGTTAGTCGCAGATATCTCGTCTAACGCCGACAGATTGGAAGACCATATCTGTCGAAGAAGATGCTTGTATTCGCTTCGAAGAGACTCCTGCACTGATGGTACGTCCTGAGTGTGACTTTGAGGCACGCCCCGGCATGTACAGCTCTCTCCAGTGTCAAAGTGTTTAATAACACTTATATCCAAAGTCCATCCCAATCGCTCCTGTGCACTTCTTGAAGTTTCTTGCAAAAAAGCAAAGGGCTCATGGTATCGCCCTGAAAGACACCCCTCTGGAAGGTGACGTTGTTTGTTGTGAGACGATAGTTTCTAAATTGGATAGTAAATCTAGTTTTCCAAAGGGGCATCAAACTCTCTATGCATATCAATAAGTGTGAACGCACCTTCACAGACAGATGATAAGTCTATGAGAACTTACATCGAAACCTTTCCGGTAGTCAATCCAAGCAATTGATAAGACGCGCTGGGAAGACCAAGGAAGCTATACCATCGAGCTGATGGAAGATTCATCGCAGAAGATTTTGATGAAACTGAAGAGGTTGTTGGAATCGCTGCAACCTCTATCAAGGATGCACTATCCGGAAATGATGCAGAGGTATGGAGAAAAGCAATTAAGTATGAGTTTAGATCACTCATCGAAAATGATGCTTTTGATTTATGTGATCGTCCTGAGAATCGAAATGTTATCGACTGTCGAATTGTGCTTCAAGAAAAATATAGTGCAAATGGAGAGCTTAAAAGAAAAAAAGCTCGTCTCGTCGCAAAAGGGTATACTCAACGCCCTAGAGTAGACTTCAATGAGACCTTCGCACCCGTTGCTCGTTTAAGCTCATTCCGAACCGTGATGTCTCTGGCGGTGGAGCACGTTCTGATTTTACATCAATTAGACGTTAGGACTGCCTTTTTAAATGGACGATTGGACGAAGAAATCTTCATGGAAGTACCTAATTTCTTGGAAGAAGTATTATGGGAGATTATCCATTCAAAGGGATTTAGAAACAAAACCAAAGAAGAAGTCAAAGGCATGGTTCAAGGAACTGGAGGGGGAACTCAAGAACTTGGGATTGAGACCTTCAGAATCTGATTCATGTGTATACACTGCAAAATCTGGACAAGATTTGATGATCATCGTTGTCTACGTGAATGATATGATAGTCGCTTCAAGAAACGCCGATTGGATGCTTTGCATACATTAAGAATTAAAGAGGAAATTCGAAATGAAGGATCTTGGATACATTCGACACTGTTTAGATATGGTTTTTTGTCAGAAACAAGGAAAAGCTTCAGATTACTCAGAAACAATACACCAAGAATCTTCTGAATCGTTTCGGGATAAAGGTTTCAAAGCCCGTAGTGACTCCGTTGGATCCATCTGACAAGCTGAGCAGGCCAGAATCAATTTCGGAAGAACAACTAGGCAAATATCCATTTCGTGAACTGATAGGATCCCTGATGTATCTAGCTGTGTGACACGTCCAGATATCGCATTTGCCGTGAACTATCTCAGCCAATTTAACACCTGCTACACAATAGCACACTGAGTAGCTGCTAAAAGCGTTTTAAGATACCTTAAAGGAACTTTGGACAGCAAATTAACTTTCTCGAAAACCGGAAAGTGTCTCGAAGGCTACGTGGATGCAGATTGGGGAAGTTGCTCGGATGATCGTCGATCATATACTGGATTTGCTTTCATATTTGTTGGAGCAGCTATTAGCTGGGAGGCTAAAAAGCAAAGGACAGTGGCACTTTCCAGTACGGAAGCTGAGTATATGGGACTCACTGAGGCTGCCAAAGAAGCCATCTACCTTCGTCGTTTTATTTTGGAAACCACGTGGTGATTTGAGGTTAGGAAGTAGGAAAGGAAAAAATGAATATACAACACTATACTTTGATCAAATCAATCTCTCATTATATGAGTGCAACGTCCAATCTCGTTCGAGGTGAAAAAATCAAACTTGCAAGTGTCTACGCCGACGCCAGGTGCAGAAGGCGTCAGACATAGCGGTAAATTTGAGAGTGTACAGAGTAAAAGTTTGCTGAAAATAGAGAAAATTGTAAAAATTGTAACAATTCTGCTAATACACATTGCAGAATCGATAACAGTTTTAATTAATAAGGTGACACTTTGGGAAGAACTAAATGTTCTTTTTTTTTCAAGAATTTGTAAAAGCTAAATTCTGCTTTACTGATCTAATAAATCCGTAAGTACGTTTTTAATAATAACACGGCTTTTGCTATCAGTGCCATTTTTGACATTTCCTGCTGACTTTGCAAGTTGAAATTAATTGCTTTTCGCCTCGCCGATATAATGTAGATTTAGGTTATTATGATATTATATACGTATAAGTAATCGGCGGTAAATATAAATGTATCTGTTCACCATACGCAGGGATTCGAAAGGGTGGTGCATGAAAATTTGTATCACGTGTGCTTACTTTCGATCGCAGAATTGATAAATATAGTACTCGCTGACGTACACACATACATGTATTAGGTACATGCAAATACAAATGTATGCTTACATAGGTCCACACACTAGTCAAGTCAACAGTGTGACGGATAATTTATACACAAGTTTCAGGGCGTGACCGGGACACGGAATTTGTGAAGTTTAACAATTGCAAACTCTTACATCATATTGCCCTTAAAGCAGTCACGTTAACCAAAACTATTTTCTTTCAATGTTTCTATCGCGAAACATGTGACCAATCGTGGACCAAACCTTAAAAGGGCTGAAATTAAACAAAAACGAACGGCACGATTTGTACACTATTAACAATCAAGTTGCAAATCAGATCTTAGTGATAAATAATTTCTTTGTTCTATTGGGTTCGGTAGAATAAAATTGTATATCAATGAATTACCAGATAGTAGGGTATAGAGTAAAGAATAATATAAAAGTGTCTCGTTTCGCATGTTTCCACAAGAATTCTTATTAAGCTTGGTGAAAATTTATTTTCGAAATGAAGTACAATTAATTTGTAGGATTTTGCGAAAATGTTGGAATTATAGCATAACCCGTGTGGAAATTGCCGACCAGTTAACTAATCCTTTAAAGATCAAAAATGAAAGAAAAAAATTAATCTATAAAATGTAGATTACCTAAAAATCAAATTTCAAATAATTAAATATTTTATTAATCAAATAATTGTAAATAATTTTCGACATTTGATTGAATCCGCGAAAGTCATTTTTCACATAAAACCAATACCTTCTCATTGAGATGAGAATGTAATAACCATCATTAATACTCATGGTACTCGAAAATTCGTGTTTTTACATTCTCATCCAGAGAAGGTATTAAATTTGTGTAAAACTTGACCCCACCGGATCTTGTCAAATGTCCACGTTTTGAGACCCCCTGAACCCAAAAAAAAACAGGTATTTACGAATGTGTCTGTCTGTCTGTATGTATGTATGTCTGTCTGTGAGCGCGATGAATGTCGAAAGAATTGATCTACTAGATTGGCCTTTGGTATACTCTTTTAGTCTCGTAAAAGAAAGGTCAAGTTCGTTAGCCAGCAATTTTGGAAGAAAATTCAAAAAGTGAGCGCATTTTGAAAATTGTGGAGGCCATTTTTTCACAATTTGGAAACTATATGTGCGTCCGTTCATAGTACTCAAAAATTCAAATAATTTATTCTTATGACATTTTTCGATAAAATGGAAATTTACAGACTTACAGCATTTTCAAAATCCAAAAGAGCAAATGAAAATTAACATTTTTAGCCAAACAACGCACCACACGAAGAAAAGTCATAGCGAAAAAAGAGTTTCTTTTTGCACGCCCTACAGGATTATCGCAACGACTATTTGAATTTTCCGGAAAAATCGAAAATTCCCATTTTTATTGCACAAAAAGTAATGGAAAATTAAAAATTCAATTCCACGGTCAAACTATGCAAGATACGACAAACAATGATTGAACAAAAACTGTGCACTTCAAAAAGATCTACAAATTTGTTATTGGTCACTTTTTGAGAGGATGTGCTGTTTCTGTTTTATTCGTAAAAAATAACATTCATAGTGAAAAAATCGGCCCGTGTAGTGGGCACATTCTCATCAAAACTTTGATTACTTCATTTTTTTTTTCATTTTCCGTGTGAGTTTCCGAAATATTTAATTTTTTTAATGTCCTCAATACTATTTGTAACGATCAAAACAATAAAATAACCACAATTAATGCTCATGGTACTCTAAAATTCGTATTTTTACATTCTCATCCGGAGAAGGTCTTAGATTTGTGTAAAATTTGCCCCCCTGGTTTTTGTCAAATGTCCACGTCTTGAGACCCCCTGAACCCAAAAAACAGGTTTTTATGAATGTGTCTGTCTGTCTGTATGTAAGTATGTTTGTCTGTGAGCACGATGACATTCTAAAGAATTGACCTATTAGATTGGCCTTTGGTATACTCTTTTAGTCTCGTAAGCGAAAGGTCAAGTTCGTTAGCCAGCCATTTTGGATGTAAATTCAAAAAGTGAGCGCATTTTGAAAATTTTTGAGGCCATTTTGCATTTCTCAAATTTTGAAGCCGATATTTCACGTATAAAAAAAGTTCTTAGGTTCAAAAAATTGCAAAAAATGCATCCAGTTTTCATTTCGTCGAAAATAATTTTTTGCGAAATTCCTCCTCGAATAAATTACGTAAACGTGATTTAACGTCTTCCCATACATTTTCCAAAGTTTCAGCCCGATATTTTATTTAGAAAAAAAGTTCTTAGATTCAGAAAAAATTCAGAAAATTGGAAAAGTGAGGCCGTTAAGGTAGGTATTTATGCGTGTTACATGCCCTTAAGATAATAACAAAAATTGTCCCAAGATTCCTGATTTTTTATTTTGGAAAATTAATTTTAAGACCATTTTTAAAAACATTCAAAAAGATTTAAGAGATTGTGAAAAAAGAATCAGGAAGATCTAAAGGCCATTTTTTATTTCTTCAGCATTATAAATACTTTTTAGGAAACATTCGAACCATTTTAAAAGATATTCAAGAGTTCTGAAAAATTTACAAACATAATTTGAAATATGAAAAGATTTCTAAAAATACAAAAAATTAATATAATACAATATAATAAATATTTTATTAAAATATAAAACAAAATATAGATAATTGAAGATGCACGTCGAAATCTGTCCATTTTGATTAGAAGTAGATTTACTAATAGGAGTATTAAATAATTAATACAGAATTTGGGTTAATAAATAATTTAATAAATTAAAGAGAGAGAGAGACTTGGTATTTTAAGAAAGCGAACTGACTCTGTAGTGTAAGGAATTTCTAAAGTTGAATTTCAATTTGATTTGATGATTTGCATGTAATTGGGAAAGAATGTTGTTTGCTACAGGTTTTGTTTTCAGCTCTAGTTTGGAATGCGGAATACGTATGAAAGAAACGTAAATTGAATGAGTTCTAAAGGGTTTTAGGAAAGAGGGTTCGGGCAAGAATAGTTAAATCAAATAAAGAAGACATCGTTATTCACTAATTTGAACCAGAATATAAGCTGATTTTTAGTTCTACAAAAACTGTAAAAACTAATGAACTTTTTACTACTGTTAATTATTTGATGTTTTTGATAATGAAGCATGAAATGAGATTTGAGCCGAAATCAAGAAAACGTGGTTAATGGGCATTTTTTAGGGATTGCACGGGAGGTCCATGTATCGCTGCGCGATCCGAAAGAGTAGATAAGCAGGGCCGGTTCTGGCCTTATTAGGATTAGTGAGTGTGTGTGTGTGTGTATCCGCGTTTGGCTCACATGGAGACCCTTCTGCAAAGCTTTTAGAACATTCTTGAAGGTCATGATGACGTCACAGAATAATATTGCGCAATTGTAAGAGCTGAATTCAAGTAAACACGTTCAGTATTTATATCAGTCCATCTTATATCTTTTCCTAAAAGTCCTTTCTTTCTCCAATTGTCCAGAATCCTGAAAGTGTCTCTTCTTAATTGTTTCAACGGATTTTCACTCAATAAATCAAAGTTATCACGATTGGAAATCAAATCCTCCATATCCCTAATATAATCTGATTTCTTCATACAAACTGTAATATTGCCCTTATCAGCATTCATGAAAATTATATCAGGGTTGTTTTTAAGAAAACCTTTCGTTACCACGAAACCTTCAGAAATTTTACGATCAATGCTACTAATGTGCAAACATTTCTTATCAACAAAGTTATTTTCTCTTCTTTTTTTCTTTCTTTCTCATTTTTCTTTCGTCTTTTTTATTTTTGTCCGAAGAAACAAAATTTTCTTTTATTTTTAGGAATTACAATAGAAGCATTTTGTGGTATTCGTCCAAATTTTATCGTAAGATTCTTGGTTTATTTTCAAGAATTTATACATTAGCTTGACTTAATATCTCGCGAATTAAAATGAATTGGCCGACACTGAAATTGATTCGTGTTGACACATTCAAAGGATATCTGGAGACTATATTACTCTTCACGAATTTACACACATAAAGAGCAAGAAAATTGACATCACGATTACTAGCACTAAGGTCACGATTACTGGGGTGTTTACCTTATTAGCATAAATTAAAAAAGAGTCAGACTTGAACATAAGAAGCTAGTGTGTTTTAAAAATTGAAATATTAGTTTAATTAAAAAGAAAACTAAAACGTAAAGTCTGAAAGTATTCGAAATTGAACAATAATTAATTGATTTTACAGGGTGATTCTGTATCTTATGAAATTAAACAATTTGAAGATTTTGACGTTAAAAATTGAACTGTTTCAATAAGAAAGATTTAGTAGTTAATCAAATGTAAACTTCCGATTTAAATTTTATGAACTGTCCGTTTTTCCAGTCTAAAATAACTTTAAAAACAATCTGTTTTCTCAGTCTGAAGTATATTATCTTTGACGACTTCAACTTGAAAATTTTTAATTAAAAAAAAGAACAATTTTTTAATAGTCAGCTATGTTTGACTGCTTACTTTAAATGAACAATTATGAATGAAATACTCAAAACTAAACAATTTGAAACTGAATAGTTCGAAACAGAAAGCCTTGAATAGTTGAAATTTCGGACAGCTCAACTTCAAATTTGAACGTTAAAATGTGAATTTTAATTGTTCTAATTAACAAAATTTTATTTGTGAGTGAAAATGTTGAATTTTGATGTGTAAATATCAAATGAAATTGGTTTATTTAGAAAAAAATCGAGTAAGTTGAGGAGATATTTAGAGGTTTTTAATAACACGGAGACCATGTTATGATCAATGAAAGCTGAAGGTCAATCAAAAGAGGAACAATAACATCAAACAAATTATTAACACAACTTTTTGTTTGAGAATTCGTCTATTTTGACAAAAAATTCGTTCTTCTGGATTTTAAATTCACCCGTTTTATTAAGAATTAAACTATCTTCTCAAAAAATTAATTATTTCATGCAAAATTCCACTATTTTTTGTTGAAATTTAATATTTTTATTTCAAATTCGATCCTTTCACTGAAAATTCATAATTGTAGAAAATTGCTATAAACAATGAAAAATATATTTCTAAAAAGTTATATACATATCTACTTATCAGTAGGAAATACTATTCTCATGTACTAGAAACAACTTATTTTATTTTAAAAAGGCGAAAAAATCATTCAGAGCGCAAAAAACTCGAAAAACTTAATTTTTCACTTATGGGATTTTCTTGGGACCCTATAAAACAGACTTTTGGGGTTGATATATAAACAATTAATTTTTTATATTCCTGTCTAATTTGGAAGAGAAACGTTGAGTTTCAATTCGATTAACCTACTATTGACGATTATGAATAAAATTTACAGAACCATCTTTGTTCCTCATAGGAACTACGTGTTAAACCTTATGGAACTTGCGGAAAATCTCAATAACATTCTTTTTTTCAATAAAAAATGCATTTTCTTTTGTGAGATATGCATAAAAATTGGAAAAAAGTTGGACTATCATAAAGGTTATGTTTGAAAACACGCAAAATCGGGTTTTGTAAATTTGAACTCCGCGGTATGTCGAGATCGTTCTAGCTAAAACGATGTGATATGAAGCGATGATTGGTGAATCACAGCGTATACGGTATCTGCATCCCGCGAAATTCAAATTTATCAAAAGGAATTATTTCTCACATTCGACTTCGAATGAAATGTTTATAATTTAAAAGGGACACATAATCTACTGCACTTTGGAATTAATGTTGAGCTCGTGAATTCCAATGTATATTGTAGATTAAAAATTATCATGAATTATTATTTTAAATAAATTTAGAAATGTTTGAACTTTGAAAATTAGATGTGAAAAAATATAATTATGTCCACGTTTGCTAAATTTTTCCCAGCAATCGGAAGAAAATTGTTTTATTACCTAGTAGTAGTATTTTATTTGTTTGAGAATCATCCGCTTCATACAAATACGATTACAGTTCAATTCTAAAACGAACTTTTATTCTAATAAACAAATACTAAAATTAAAGGTTGGTGGTAAACTTTACCCCAGAGGAGACATAATAATTTTTTTGATAGAATCTTTTTCTGGGTTATCTAGAATATTCATCCAGGCATTCCTTATCTCACACATATCGAATCTCCAAGGATTTCAAAGATTTGTAGGAAGTTCAACGGTCTTGTTTTAGAGAATTTTAATGAATAAGTTTACTTTCATTTATATTGACAAAATTTCAAATGATTTTCACAGTATTTTAATAGATTTTTATGATTTTCAAAGATTTTATTGTATTTGTAAAGATTTCAACAAATTTTCAGAGAACTTCAGGAAATAAAATAAAGTTTATTGCCAGGAATTTTTACAAGCTTCAACACTTTTAAGGGATATGAAGAAATTTAAAAAATTTGAAAACATTTGAAAGATTTGTTCTTTTTTGAATAATCAAATTAGAATTATTTGATTTCGTACGTTTTTAACATGTAAATATTGAGCTAGAAATAGTGTCATTAGCGGGCAATTATGGGGAAATAGTGGCATTAGGGGAACCCTTTTCAATATAGTGGCGAATTAGTGGCATCGTTTAAAAAAAGTGTTGAATAGTGTTTATGCATAGTGGCAAGTTCGAGGCCTGTATTTTTGAATGTAGCAAGAATAAGCATATCTTCTACATGGGCAAAATTTCACAAAGTAAGTACTTCCTGAAATTTTACTTATGTATTTCGTGTGTAATTTACGGCTCGGGCTATTCGTACTACCGGCCGTACACAATATTTTAAAATGATTGGGGTAGTTAGAAAGGGGTTTCATGGAGATTATACAGTGTAAAGAAAAACTTATTCACATCTTTGATAAGAAAGTCTCTTTCAAATTATGCCTGAAATTAATTTGCTGTTTTTTTCTTAGTTCTTAACGGCTTCTGTAAGTTCCTGTAGTTTCTTCTGAGAGGTTTCCTTCCGCATAATTTATGGGTTTTCTCACTAACCATTCCCTTCTTATAACGATTATGTAAACGCATCTTATAATACTTTGGTTTCCCTTGCGGACCGGCCGAACGCAAGCATTATGCTACAGCTTAATGCTAAGGTAATGCTAAAGTACTGCTGAAGTAATATGGCATTATAATTATTAAAAGAAGCAGCATAAATATGTAAATTGTTGCAAATATAATAATGCGTTAAGCTTTACGTTAAATGGGCATGTCGTAATTGCAACAAGTTACTTTCTCAGCGTTGAAAAATAAAAAAAATAAAAAAGTAGCTATCATTGAAGTCGACCCTGCATATTTGCAACCCTCTTGAAGATGCTGTTAGCAGACTGCAATGACAGCCACATTATTTTTTCATTTTTTAACGCTGAAAAAGAAACTTGTTGAATTACGGCATGACCATTTAACCATTTCTTTTATTAATTATAATGCCATATTACTTTAGCATCACTTTAGCATTACGCTGTAGCGTAATGCTTGCGTTCGGCCGGTCCGCCACGTGTTCCCTTTTTCTTTTATTATACTCCTTTCTGCCTATCTCTCCTCTTCTCCAACTCTTTAACGATAACTTCATATGCTCTTTACTCTCTACACATTCCACATCCCACCATCCTCTCTTCTCCCTTCTTCCTTCCTCACTTGGCCTAATTTCTTCCACTATCTTCTCCACCCCTTTTTCCCCCTGTCGTTCCCTCCTTCCTCCTTCCCTCTCTCCTCCAATTCCCGCATTTCAACGTTGCAATGAGCGGGAAGTGTTCTGACCCTATTTCGTTCCCTACTTCCATTCTTTCCAACAGCCTCCCTATCCTTTTCTCGGCCAGAATGTAGTCTATTACTGTTTCCCCTTTTCCTGCAAACGTAATCTCGCCTTCCTCATCCCGTTCCGAGTTCCCATTACAAATGAACCTTCCTGTTTCTCTCAGGATTTCCAACAGAGTCCTACCCTCCTGGTCCACCTGTTTGTGTTTCGATTTTCTCCTAAAAGTCTCACTCTCTTCATCCCATATTTCCCCTCCCTGTTCCCCTGTCCACGCATTCATATCACCTCCTATCAACACCAATTCGCCATCCTTTTTCGCCATACATTTCCTAATCATACTCCAAATTTCTTCTTCTCCTGTAAATGCAAACTATCCTCACCTTTCTTCTCGTTATCTTCACCATTCTCGTCATTACTCCATCTGTTTCCTCAAATCCCATTTCTATTCTATTTTCTCCCACCAATTCATTCCTTACACCTGACACCATACTCCCTTTCTTTCTTCCCTTTATCTTCTCTTTCTTTGCCTCTTGCATCTATCACATATAACCCTTGGGTAACTTCCTCTTCACCCTACTCCAATCCTTCCCATCTACCCAGGTTTCACTCAACATCACTACATTCCATTTCTTTACCTCTTCCCAGAATCCTTCATATTTATTAATTAGCCCCGATTCGTTCCAAAACGCTACTCTCTCTCTCTCTCTCTCTTCTGTCTTCCTTCCTTTCTTGCTTCTTTCGTCTTTACGTCCCCTCCCTAATTTTGAGGAAACTCCGTCTCACCGCCTTCTCCTTTCCTTTCACCCTCTACTGTTTCTGTGACCTCCTCCCTTCTATCCCTAGTCTCCGCTTCTTTCCCTCGTCGCCATGAACCCTTTTCTATACACTTCACTCAATTTTTTTTCTCATCATCCCATATCCACACATTCCCATTTACCCACATCCTGTCTTTCCCTATCCATACCGTGTTCCCTTTCACTCTTTCACTCCATGCTCTCTGCTTCATCACCCACTTTCTTCTTCTTTCATTCCACGTCATATCTTCCTCTATCCTTTCTTCCCTCCCCTTTAAAGCTTTCTTTTTTCACTGCCATCATCTACAGCCAACCGCACTACATCACTACCACCAAGTTTTCGTCACTCCCACGCACCCACGGTCACTTCACTATCACTTGGGCCCATTAAGATGTCAAGTAGGCCACGATTAAGAATACAAGTCTCCAGGATTATTAATGTAACTGTCAGGCCATGCCAGGACACTTGTCAACACACGGAGGCAGCCATCTTTCACCGGCCGACGTTCCACATACCGGAACGACGGACCGAATTCCATCGACTAGAGTCCCAGGACTCCAGCTTGGGAGGGCAGCACAGACTGGTCCGAGAATTGTGGCGCGAGCGGGAAGGAACTGACGAGCCAGAGAACGCCGGAGAGATCAGTTTCGTGTCAGCCATCGACGAGTCACGTATTTTGAGGAGAAAGTTACGTTGCCACAAACTTTACTTGGACGAGTCCATTTTCTGCCGGATTGGCGTCGCTAATTAAGGAGGACTCTGTGGTTCCAGGATTGAGGTAGGCGTTACCATTGTACTTTTCTCCAGATTTCTTTTAGGGTTCATGAGATTATTTCTTTTATTGCGTTCTTCAGATTTGTGATTTGCGTAAAATATGTGTCGCGAATAATCATACCTGAAATGGGTATGAATTGTCCGGCTGAAGCCATGTTGATTGTGGAAGCCCAATGAGCTTAAGAATTTATTAGTAAGAATTTAGTGTAGGTTAAGCAGAATTTTGCGTGTGTTATAATCAGAATGGAAGAAGTCGAAGATCTAAGAAATATGAATCATGGTTTGGGTTTAAACCCCTTTTTTTTTGTAAATTTAAATTTCAACCTTGTATACCACTATTTGCGAAATTTAATGACACGTACCTAGTTTTTCTATATTTTTACAAAACTTAATTCTGGAGTGCTTTTCTCGCCCCCACGAAATCCGTCTTCCTGAGCTAGGGACTTTTTATAAGAGATTATTTATATGCATCTTTTTTGTGAACATTTTTGGAGTGACGCCGAAGAGGTGTCTGGCGCCTAACAACTATTTCCTGTTCCTACGTTGTCGCTGCCATTTTGTAGCGATGCTCCCAGCTTATGTCCCACAAGACTGAGAAAGTCGTTATAAAATTTGGCGCCCAACGTGGGGTCACAAAAGTGCTACGAATGGGACATACATTTTTCTTAGAAAATTAAAATCTTTTTGAGTTGAGAAACTCTAACTTTAACGACCCAACCATGATTAACGATAGGTCTAGTTTAACACGGCCATTTTGATTTTTGCCATGCTATTATAACTGGATATTTCCAGATTATACAAACATACCATGTATGTTTACTAATTGAGTGCTATGTATTAGGCACCCTGAAGAATTTATTGTTGTAGCTTTCTTTTAAACATAATTTTGGAAAAAAATTAACGGCCGCACTTGGAGAAAAACTCAAAAATATGTTTAAAATTAAAAAATGAACCTTAAATAATTTTTTAAATCTACAATTATTGCATTTAGCGTAAAGCTGATGAAAAAACGTTTCCAAAACCTCCATAAAAAAGTAAATTTGGATAACTCTAGTAGAAGTTATGGTTAATTGAGTATCATCGTGCGCAGTAAAATGTTGAAAATTCGAGCCCCTGTCTGCTGACAACCCGTCGTACTGAAGACGTTTTCTTCGGGGAAGTGAAAGAAGTTCACTAGGACAATAATTTCGCGGAGTTTCAAGAAAATCGGAAACAACAAGGTTTTAGGCGGGTACACTTGAAGAATTTTGCCCCATACGAATAACGCGCTTCAAAGACAGGCGTAGCAGGATGTTGGAAGATTTTGCCAATTGACAAGTGCATCTACAAAGACGCGGCATTCTAAAAATGCGACCTACTGACGACCTGCATTGACTACTGGAAAGCTTTCGATTTAATCTCTTTTAGACTTCACCTTTGTATGTTTGAAAATCAGATTTACCATCACATCAAATATTTGTAGGTAGGTTCACTTCAGAAATAATTCCCCATAGTTTTCCTTGACTTCGAGAAACGAACTATGCTGGTAATAAAATGCTCTGCATCAGCCGACAATCGCATCACAGTCAGCAAAGGAAAACAAAAGGAAGAAATGTATAACGACCTCGTGATGAAGTTGTGATAGATATATCCAGAGTAATGAGTTAAACTGGTCATCCTGATAAGTAGTCGGTGCTCTGGGGGGTGCCAAACTTATACTGTTTCGTAACCTGAAGAGCATCCGCGCGTATCAACAAAATGTCAAGGCACTTGCGGGGAAAATGCAGGAGGTGTTCATCCTTTGGTCGCTCTATGTACGCCAGACGGACGTCTGTAAAATAAATTTTCTAATATATACATATACAGTAAGATCGAATTCATACATATACAGTAATATCAACTTCATGTCAATTAGAGATGACCTTTTGCGCCATCTATTAGATCTTTCACTCACTCTCACGCTTAATTGGTATGAATTTGACTTTGCAGTATACTCAGTAAATCTGAATTAGATCAAATCAACTAATTTTTTAGTCCAATAACATATCTTTTTTTTAATAATTCAATTAGTTAAATTTATAACTAATCGAGTTAGTGACTGACATTGTTTTTCTCTATTAGTAATTTTGGTATAAAATAAGAAGTATAAGAGTATTTAACACGAAGGAATAGTAAGGAGTGGTATCACCCTATGTGTTTGGTGAGCAGAGGTGGGACGAGCGACGTCCAAGAATACTTATATTTCACAAAACATTTAATTTCAGAAGAAATTTGTTGAAAAAGTAATTCAAAATAATTTTTTATAATGTTTCTAATATTTTATATGTATTCTCAAAAGATCCAATTTTGAATTGCGCGCCAACTACGGCTAACCAGTGCACGGCCCGAACGCAAGCGCAGTAGCAAATTGCTCCCACATTGGCATCACTGCTTTCGTACTTCAGAGCATCGGAGATTCGGAGCACGATATGACAGGTGGCCTGAATGTCGTGTTTGCTCTTCTGCTTACAACTACAGTCTTATAGTCTTCACATACACAGGAAATTTCAAATTTATACCCACTTTTCTCCATTTCGCGATGTATTTCGCAAAATTTAGGTTCGCCATCATCAAGTCGTGGGTCTTCGAATACGTGATAGCTTCTTAGGGATGGGCGATTCTTGTTCGATTCTTCAAAGATCGATCTTTTTCACCATAAACATCAATCTTTTGAATCGATTCTTTGCGAGTCGATTTTTCATTGGATCGATTCTGTACCCCCAGAATCGAAGAAGCGATTCTTTTATTTTTATTTAATTATCTGTCCGTCCTATAGTTTCGTGACCACGGCGTACATTTTTTATCTTTATTGCTTTTATAATTTTTTCTTTTGTGCCCCAGACTGCATCTCAATCTAAGCGCAACCTGCGCTCAAAATGTTTATTACCAAAGTTTCAAAATGGAATAGACCTCTTTTTCTATCCTTTATTGTTAGAAAGGGAGGTCCGAAACTTTTTATGGCATCAAAGTTTAATGTGTAGGGATCCGTCTGATTGGTTGACTTTTTTTTACTTGCGCGTGGCGAGACCATAGTTTGTTCGACCATGACAGACTAGTATATTTGATTATATTTTAGTAGACAGAAGCAAAGAGATCAACTATTTGACAGCTATCTTTGACGGAAAAAAGAATAAGGTGAATAGAATTATATTTATATATTAGTTGTTCGAATATCAGATTTTGATTTCAATTGAAATGTGGTACTTTTTATATTCTAATATCCAATTTCATCTAATTCGTTTGACATTTCCTCTGATTGTCTGCACTTTATATTCCAACAGCATGTATTTATATTTTGCCTGCTTGTTACTTGGTTTAAATTCATGTTTGTGAAGGATCTGGCCAAAGATATTATAAACCTAGATGCGGTACGGGGTGTCAGAGTGGGAGAACTATATACAGTAAACTTCCAATTATTTTAAGGTCCTTGAAACGTAACCGACCAATTATTTTAAAGCTGAAGGGAGCCCCACCCTTAACGCGAGTGGGCAATTTATTTTTATCGACGACGCTCATTGGCTGCCCCGTTCTTGTATCGATGCGATGATCAAACATGATCCTGTTGATAAAATGAAGCAATTTCAACTTACAAAGATACTTTGCAAGGAAAATTTTCAATACATTGACATTTTGTTAATATAATTTGTTTATAAAAATTAGATTTGATATCCTGTGCATTATTGATATTCTTTGCTTACTTTGACATTTGTTTCGAGAATAGGATTAATCACGTCATTGATTTTAAGCTAGAAAGTAATAATTGAAATATGTCTCATTTTCTCTCTTTCTTTATTTATACAAAAAATACAAAATGACAAAAATTTAAAAATACAAGGCATGGACGCTCTCGAAAGAAAAGTTTACAATCGGAATTCTAGGCTGCAGGTGATTTTTAATAGTATATTCCCCATCCGGCCCAGTGTGTCCCGCGCAGCCGCCGCCGAGGAGCGAAGAGGGCGGCGCGCCGTCCATCCGAATAGTCATCTTTGAAAAATCATTGAAGTCTGTGTACAGTTTTATAAATCTATCCTAACTCTGTGCCAAGCATTTTAAATTTTTCGGAAATATTTAAAATCTTTGAAATCTTGTAAATCGGTTGTAAGTCTTTGCGAAATCTTCCACATTTTTGCGAAATCTTTGTAAAATTATCGAAAAGTTTGTGCAATTTTCGCAATGCATATTAAATCTGTACGAAATTTTTTAAATGTTTGTGAAATCTTTGAAAATCTCTCAAATATTTGTAAAATTTATCGTAATATTTGTGAAATTTGCGAATTGCTGTATATTACTCAATTCCATAATAACTTTTTGATTCTTCATAGCTGAGATAATTATTAATCTGACGTGCAATTATGTTTTGTCTTTCCATGAAGAAAAAAGAAAATAATCCGTCGATAATGAATGCACGTATGAACGCAGTAATTGTCAACTAATTAGTTAATTAGCATTGCTCATTTATACAATAATTAATCAGTGCATCAAGCGCAAAATTCTAAATTAATGAAGGAATTAATTCCTTAGTTACTTTTTATTGCAAAATTGTCTACTAATTCACTGATTAATCATCAATGAAGTAATGAATTAACTAATCCCAAGTGCAATTATCTCATTTCCTTGTATTCGCTTTCGTCCTTCGACAAAGACGGAAGTTAATCATCCGCTGAAATTTTCCGGCGGATGATTATTCGGATTATTCGGTGCGCCGCCTTCTTCGCTCCTCGGCGGCGGCTGCGCGGCGTACTCTAGGCTGAATGGGGAATATACTATTCAAAATCACCTGCAGCCTACAATTCCGATTGTAAACTTTTCTTTCAAGAGCGTCCATGCCTTACATTTTTTAATTTTTGTCATTTTGTATTTTTTGTATAAATAAAGAAAGAGAGAAAATGAGCTACTTTCCAACCGAGCAATTCACGCCTACTCCGAAAGGGAAACGGCTTAATGATATAATAATAATAATAATAATAAAAAGATCGGTAATTCAAAACCAAGTAAATGACTCTGTGCTTCTCTCCATAATTTTATTTCTTTTATTTAATTGCTGAACCTCTTACTTTTTTAAAAATCTTTTTGCGACCATATTCTTCCTCCTAAAAGTTTTTAAATGCAGTCAGTTTAAATGTTTTTTAATGTAGTCAAATAATAAAATCCTTCTTTTTTAAAAGCAAAAGCCTTTAAATAAAACAATTTTTAAATTTTTCAGCACCGAAGTATCTGTCAAATTCCAACCTAAAACCTTAAATCTTCATTTTCGACAAAAAGCCACTTTAATCAGATTTTTTTCACTTAACTTTTTGTCTTGCGATCAGAAACGACATTTCTTAAAATTATTATAATTTATTTATAAAGAACATATACCTTTCTTGCTTTTATAGACCTTTTAGTGAAAAATCGTCTGTTACAGTGCGATACCGTCACACTAAATATTTATTTTACTTTTTATGGTGATCTACAACAGAGCCTGTTCCAATTTTAGGTTCCTGTCACTTTGAGATTGTTCATTTCCACAATCTATTTCTCGGAACTGGATATTTTTTAACATACTTTTTTTTAGCTTAATTCAGAAAAACGTCAGCTCGGGAGTAAACATTTGTTTCATCTTTAAATGGTGATTTCAATTTAATGGAGATGTTACTTCGCTCTCCTGAAAAATTCTAATTTTGATGGTTATCTAGTTCTGTACTGCAACCCTTCATTTATGATATCACATCAGTTTTCATTTTCATATTTTACAATTATGTACAGATCAGCATTGTTTGAGTGTTTAGTATATACAGCAGAACACGAAGTACAATAGAATTTCTGTCTTATCTTGGAATAAAGTGCATACTTGTGGACGTTTTCGCGTTGACACATTCTTTGGTTAATAGTATCAGCGCTTCAGAAGAAAAGTTCTAATCCACCTGCTTAATGGATAAAGATCTCATTTCATGAGAAACTGATGAAATCTTCACACAAGTCCAATAACAAGTTGCACATCTTAAAATTGTAAACGATGCATCTGAACAATGAATTGTTCTGATCACGAACTTCAATACGAATATGGCAGCCCATCAGGATCAAACGTAATTTCTACTGCAGTTAGAGAAAGACGAACGCAAGGTATGTAGGCCAGTCAGTGAAGCATGAAAAAGAGTGTTTTCGTGCCACAATTTCAAAGTTGAAGCGACAGTGATATTTGTGTATTGTTGATGCCTGGGATGAAGGCCAGTATGTTTTCAACAGCAAATTCGCAAACGATATATATATATATATATATATATATAATTTTTTCTAACAAAAATGTGAAATTAATCAAATCTGCAGCTAAAAATAATTTTTTTTGCACATTTTACGAAAAATAATACAAATGTCTATTTTCATGTTATCGTTCGAATATTCAAAATTGGGCTAATAAATAATGTGCCATAAGTGATTCCCCATAAAAAACAGAATAGAGGATATTAACGAATTTCAAATTTGTATGGACTTTTTTCGAATTTCAGAGAAACCAACTTTATAGATCTGCTTGATATACCATAAATGTTTTTATTATGTATATCAACAAATTAGGTAAATAAACTAATTATAATAAATATGTAATTAAATGGAATAATTAAATTATATAGATACGAGAAAAGCACATAGGTCGTCAGGGCGTAAGCGAATCAAAAGAGGGCCTCGCGGTCCAATGGGATTCAAAAGAGGACGTGAAGGGCTAAGCAGGACTAACGGAGACCTTAAATGGAATCATACAGGGCCAAAGTAGGGCAAAAATTTCGACTCGGGTCTGCTTGTGAGCACGGTAGCTTTTGAAAGAATTAATATACTAGATTGGCCTTTAATACATTTTTTTAGTGTCGGAAAAGAAAATCCAGTTTGTTAGCCACCTATTTGGGATAAAAATTCGAAAAGATAGAACATTTTCAAAAATTTTAACAACGTTTTTTTCAAGATTTAAAAATTCTATGTACGGCTATTTGTATTACTGGGTAATTCTAACACTTCATCCTCACTACTTTTTCTGATAAAAATAAAATTATCAGTCAGAGAATTTTCAAAAGTAAAAAAAGAATAAACAGAAACGAAAATGAAAATTTTAAGCCAAACAACGCGCGATATGAAAGAAAGTCAAGAGAAGGAAAACGTTGCGTTTTGGAAGTCCGACAAGAGAATCGTAAAATTTGTTTATTGTTTTCTGAAAAATCGAAAATTCAAATTTCGATCACACAAAAAATAATGAAAAAGCAAAAATTTCATTTTGCAGTAAAACTATGCAAGATGCAGAAAAACATGAAAAAAAAAAAATGTGTACCCTAAAAAGTTCTACAAATTTGTCATGAATTACTTGTTGATAGGACTCGTAATTTTTTTCCAATCGCAAAAAATAACATTGAAAATTTAAAAAAAAATTATGAAGAACGACACAAGACAAGGAAAAAAATTAGTAGGCATAAAAACATTGAAAATGCACAAATTAATTTTTTGGAAAAACGACACGAGATGCAATAAAATGTTGAATAACAAAATTTCTTTTTTTATCTAATGCGCACTTTTCGAAATTATAAAAACAAGACAATAAAAATACATTTGTTAAATATCAATGCAAAGACTTTTTCATCGGTTTCCGCCAAAACCGTTTTTTCATAATTACTCTTCTGACGCGAATTTTAAAAGAGAAATTGCATCACATCACTATTTTTCCAAACAGAGAAAACTATTTTATATGAAAAACTAATATGAATATAAAAAAATACGGGCGTTATTTGTAATATTCACCCTGTCCCGCACCGACACCATACCCCACTATCCCCTATTGACGATTCTGAATAAAATTTACCAACACGTTTTTTTTTCTTATATAAAATATGTGTTAAACTTCATGGGGCTTGTAGAACCTCTTAATATAATTTAAAAAAAGCATTCTCTTATGGATTCGAACAAATTTGGGGGCGATATGCATGAAAATGTGAGAAAAAAAATTTGGACCACCCTAATGTATAATCATCAACTTACCGTGTTTTCGGAACGATCTTCAATCTGAGAATTTTTAACTATGCAGAATCTGTTCATGGCCCCCGTTTCCTTTTGAATTGCCACATCTTTGTCTTGCTTTCGCTTTCTGTAATAAGCTCCAGGTGGCTTTTTCGATGATTTTTTGGACATCTAAATTGGACATAAAATTTTCCAAAAAACAATAATCAGTGTATATTTATGTAAATAAAAAAGTTTGTTAAATGTTGAAAAATTTCCAAAGACAGTTTGTTGAGAATTATTTAAGGTACCTTAATGAATTTACAGATTTTTTCCATTGTTTTTTCAATAAAAAGGTGCAAAGTTCGCTGTCTTTAAAATCAGTCAAATCTCCTTACTGTTTATGAGATTTTTAGGTCTGCAAGCTGAACAACATTTTCTGGCATATTGGTTTCAGGCCTATTAACGTACAAGACTTTAATCTTCAAAATGATCATTCATTCATTCAATAAGTTACCATTTTTGTTTCACTCACTTTTTTAACGTCGAAGTCATAGGACTCAAATTTTTTGCCAATAGTAGTATGTAATTAAATTATTAAAGTGTGCGTTAAAATAAATCACAAGTTACTTACATCTTAGTAGTGGATTATCCTTCCTTAAGAATCGTTATTGGCGAATAACCATATCCTTGTCTAGAGATCTTTTATTACACTGATTTACATTGAAGAGCTTTGATTAACTGTCCCGGCGCAAATGTCAAACAAAAATGATGGTTGTTACTTAATACTTTCTGATCCATAGCCTATGGACCAGGTATGAAACAGTGAAATAGATTTTTCCTGAATTCTAAGTATCAATTCTAAGTGCGAAAAATTAATAATGCCTTCCTGGGCCAGTCTTCTACTCTCTTAAAATGAACCAGTGAAATCTCACTGGTTGAAATAGCCAGAAGTGTGTCACTGGCAATCAGTGAGAATTCAGTTCTCCACGTCTCGAGGGCATTTTGAATACCTAGGCATGCCCATGGGATTCAAGAACGCCCCTGCTACATTCCAGAGACTGATGGACACTATATTAAAGGGCATGCACGGTACTGAATTCTTTGTATACCTAGATGACATCGTGGTACATTCTAAAGACTTGGAAGAACATGACTTAAAAATTAGAAGATTGCTGTATCGACTTCGAGCAGCTAATCTCAACCTTGAACCCGACAAATGCGAATTCCTACAAAAGGAAGTTGCGTATCTTGGCCATATCATTAGCCATGAAGGATAGAAACCAAACCCGTCCAAAATAGAGGAGATAAAAAACTTCCCTCGCCCAAGCACCGTGTGTAACATCCATCAATTCCTTGGATTGTCTGGTTACTACAGACGTGGCACCACGCTGCCGGAGCCATACTAACCCAAGAAGAAGAGGGCTTCGACATGCCTATTGCATACTTTTCCAAGGCTGTGAATAGTTGTCAAGAAAGGTACCCTAAGGAAGAACAGGAATGCCTAGCCATCGTTTAATCCCTCGAACACTTTCGACCATACCTATATGGTCGAGAATTTATACTTGCCTGAGACCACGAACCGGTCCATGGTATGAGTTACATCAACAACCCAGGGGCTAGACTGCTCCACTGGCGGCATAAGTTCCGGAGCTATTAGTATGAGTTCGAGTACAAACCAGGGAAATTGAACAGAGCAGTCGAAGTATTATCCAGAATAGAAGCGGCAACAATAGCCGCTCAGAAGGCCCATGAAGCTGGCATAAGGAAGCTCAATATAAAAACTGATTCAAAGTTTTTGGTCAGTAGTGCCACTGAATGCATCCCTGAGTGGGAAGAAAATTATTAGGAGACCTGTGAAAATAAACCAGTTAAAAATCGATCGGAATTCGAGAGAATGAAAACCGCCCTTGAGCCCCTGGAAGTAATTTGAGAAGATGTCCCCGGGCATCAGGGTATTTTAGGTAATGAGATGGCCGATAAATTGGCCCGAGAAAGCATTGCAAGCACTGCGTACAATTCTCTAAGGCAAGTTTGAAGGAAGACCTACAAAGTTCCATCGCACATGTCTCAGAAGGAGAACAAGATGATGAACTATTCAGGGAATTAGAACGCCTCGACCCTTGTAGAGAATACGACGATGATATCTTTGCGGAAAGAGTGAAAAGCTTTTTAGAAACCTATGAGAAGAAAGCTACCCAGGGAGCTGACAAGGACTCAGAAGTCGAACCAATGCGAACCAGTCCACTCGTCGCTCCGGAAATCCCAGCTAAAGAACTCTTTGACCCCACTAAGCGAATCGAAAAACTATCTTCTTCCCTCACTCAGAAAAAAACTCTGTAATTGATTTCTATTTTCTGGTTCTGCGAAATTTCGAATAATATCCAATTTATCAGGATCAGGTTTTATTACATTCAGAGACAATTTAAAACCAAGAAATTTAACGGAGTCTCGATAAAAGAGTGATTTATCTAATCGCAGAGTAAAATTTCTTTCCTGTAAAATTGTAAAGATCGCTGACAAATCTTGCATGTGATCGTCAAAAGCACCGGTACTAGTTATAAGTAAATCATCCACATAAGTTGTAAGACATGAATCGAATTGGTTTCCTAATGCAAAATTTAAAGCTCTTATGAATCCAGAACCAGTCGTTTTCAAACCAAATGGTATCCGACAGAAATGATAAACCTTTGAATTATACAGAAAAGCAGTATATTGACGAGAGTCCCTATGCAACGGTATCTGCCAATATCCATTCGCTAAGTCTGACGTTGAAATATACTTGATACCATGGAATTTCTGCATAATGTCACTAATGAGCGGTGGAGATTCATGTTCAGATTCTATTATATTATTAATAAAACGTGCGTCCAGACAAATCCGTATATCGCCATTTTTCTTTTGTGCTATACGTAGTGGATTACAGTAGGAACTAGTAGATCTTTCAATTATTCCTGCTTTTAGCATCCTTTCAATTTCAGTTTCTACCGAATGACGATACTTTAACGGTATAGGATATGTTTTATGAACGAATGTTTTATGTGGTTTCATTTTTATAGAATACTCATAACTACGAGCACAGACATCTTTCTGGGAAAATAATTTTGTAAACTTAGACATATTGTGAATGAATGCGTCGCGTTCCCGAGAATCACACGCTGTAAGGGATTCCGTGATCGATCGAACATCGTTCAAGAATGTATCACCTTCTGCGTCATAATAGGCTGGATTTGAGTATAAAAAATCTAACTGGCCAATTTCTAATTCATTTAAATCTTTTTCATCAATGATCATAGGATTCTCAGCATCCTCAATTTGATCGAAAGTTGATAATAAATGTGTACAACTCTCTAGCCTATCCTTAATAACACATTCTGTTATTTTGCCACGATTAGGATTATTATTATATTTTACTTGCTCTTCTAAAAAATCATCAAATTTAAATAATATTTCTAAAATATTAATTTCTTGCTCAGACACATTATAGAAAAAATCACCATTATCATCATTAGAAATCAAGTCATTATACATTAAATCATTAACGGGATGGTCAGTCTGTCGCACATCCACACAAACAATCTCTCTTTCGTTGGAAATCGGTTCATTATTTTCTTTATCACATTGAGAAATACTATTACTCCGCATAATTTCATTAAAATTATGTTGATCAACAAATTCTTTTGTGAAACAAGTGACAATACATTGATTTTAAGATCTTAGTAGGGTCGCTCGTGAAAAACAAGAAGAAAAAGAGGGATTTTTAGTTGAGTTGCATTTGAAGTATAATTTTGTGAAAAGCGAAAGCACCTGCAGTGAACATTTAGTTACGTATCAAAATGTAGACTAAAGCATTCCAGTTTTTTATAGTTGTACCGGTTAAAGAGATGTATCCTGTGGAGACCATAAATTAGACCTGGTAGCATTGAAAATTACATACTATTCTATAGTGTGAAAACTCAGTAAAATCAGAACAACTGTTTGAGGACCAGAAACACATAAAAAAAATTTTCCATGAAGAGTACGACCACTTCGCAAACGGGGTCGTTGCACGAAATTCAAAAGGTCGGTAGGTAACCCTTACACAGGAAGACTATTAAATCAGGTACTACTGACTCATTATCCTAAGAATTCATAGCCCTGTAACCAATGAATGAGACGCAGTGGACGAGCTTCCAAAATTAAGGAGTCGTTTCCATCTTGAATCCATTTTTACAAATAAGAAATCTTTAAAATTTTCAGAATCTGCTTCTTTTATAACCCTTCTGTCTTCTCCCACTGGTTTCGAATAAATAAAAATGGGAAAACAGGTCCCCGCGTGTGGGTGTGTGTGCAGGGGCTATTTAGCTAAGACGGCCCTGCAGGCACCGCAACCAGGGCTATGAAGCTCGTTACCCTGGTTGCTGCGGACGCGGCAATCAGCTAGTACCAAGTATGTATTAGCTTAACCCATGTAATATTAGATGATTCCGCCTCCGCGTCTAGGATATGAGCTGATAGCCTGGACGCTGAGCGCCCGTCCATGTCTCATATAAGCTTATTATGAGACATGGCCGTCGTCATCACCGCAGCCATCACCCCCACTACTCCAACTATGGTTTAGAGTTAAAAAATTGTTTAAAATGATATTGTGATAAACTTAGTGCTCAATCTACGACCTTTGCCGTAAAACTGTAAAATTTTATATTTGAGATATATTAACGTGCATGAGGGAATCTGTTTGAACCCTTTTTTTATTCTATTGAAATTTTTGTTTTTACAATTTATACATGTTTGCACAACATAGAGAAATGTGGCAAAAGATAAAAAAGAAGAAATGCAGAATTAAAACTAATTATTAAACTACAATAAATCTAGTTTTTTTTACAATCCTACACCTAAAATTATTTACATAATATTACAAAAATCTGAATAAATATTTATTTTCATTTAATTTCTTAAAAAAGATGTTTAAAAAAACGAGTCTTCCTCTTCTTGCACGCCGGTTAATCTGAGACTTCTTCTATTATTATAATATCGTGAACATCATAAATGTTGGTGTGTAGAAGTAAACTTCTTCCACCAGAAGTTCTTGATACAATCTGGTCCAGCACCGGAAAAGTTCTTTGTGCGTCTAAGTGCTTTTTTCACCTCTTCCGCAGTGATTGATGGACTTGGTCTTTTGGTCTTCCGATCCATCGTCGACTTGAGCCTAAGATTTGAATCAGCCAAAGCTCTCGCAGCTTCATAAACAGAGCAATTGATGGCCCGGAGGTCGGACTCTTGCGAGATTTCTCAACGGAGGGAGGCATCCATTTCAGCCAGATCTTAGGGCTTAGGAGGAACATGCATGGTTATGTTCCTTCTTGTCCTGGAATCGTGATCATCTCTAAGATGGTGCCTGCTTTCTACGGTTGGTAATAATGTCGCTTCCTCATCTTCGCCTGCAGCTTGGTCAAGCAGTGGTTGGGGAAGCACTCCGCGTACATATCCATTCTTCGAGAGGCAGGCACGTTGATTTCGCAAGGATTGATGCAAAACGTGCTGAAGCCCCGGGTGTTTTTGGCACTGCAGTGTATGCATACGTGCCATAAAGCCTCAATAAACAGGGATGATGCTGGCATTGTAGCAGTCTAGCAAGCCATCCTTGAGTTGATTTGTCCAATCAATGTGGGCATTTGGCGGGTTCGTCGTCGTGTTTTAATCTTAATTATTTTCAGCACCCCGAATTCTGGAATGATCGGCATTGTTTGCCGACCCATTGTTGGTTGCTCTGCGCGTTCAATCGTTTTGAGTCGCATCTATAACATTTTGGTGCTTTGACGGTGCCATTGTTGTTCCCACGAGCAGCTAGGGAAAGGGTTGGTCAACCCTTGTGGAGCTCCGCGTGCAAGGATAAGGCTGCATACTATGAGAGTTCGCCCTGTATCCCAGAGTCATCGTTTAAGACACCTAACCCAGGTGCCATACAGCTTTCGGCACGGTTGCTACGCCTCCGCTAAGGGGTTATTCCTTCTGGACCATCCCAGGTCGATTGCCCGCGACTGCCTTTTAATCATTACAACCACATTCAGCAGGAATGCCTGGTACAGGGACCCTCTGTCTTGAGATCATCCATGTAAAATACATGAGTGACCTTATGCTTTCGATTTCGAGTTTTGCCGCAGAGGTATCCTTCGAAATGGCGAAGTGCGAGAGATAGTGGCAATAATGTGAGGCAAAAAAGGAAAGGGCTCGTGGTGTCGCCCTAGAACACACCTCTCTGCAAGGTGACACTATTAGTGATCACACGATGTTTTCCAGATGAGATTGTAAATCTGTTTTTCCAAAGCGGCATTAATCTCTCTATGCACCTCACGATGTGTGGATGAACCTTTAAGCTTTCCAACAGACAGATGATTTATAAAATAATTTTTGTTTCATATTTCTTCAGTCATCAAATTTGTACATACGTGAACACAAATAATTTCGCATTAAAACAAGATAGATAATTATTATTGTTTCAGATCATATGAAATATAAAAATTGTAAAGTAAAAATATTTAGTATTTGAAAATATTCAGTATTTGTATTTATAAAATAATTTTTGTTCCATATTTATTCAGTCATCATATTTGTACATACGTGAACACGAATAATTTCGCATTGAAAAAATATAGACAATTAATACTGTTTCAGATCATATGTAATATAAAAATTGAAAACTGAAAATATTTATTATTTGAAAACATTTAGTATTTGAAAGTATTCCATATTTGCATTTGAAAAATAATTTTTGTTTTAATTTAGTATTTGAATATATTCCGTATTTGTGTTTATAAAATAATTTCTGTTCCATATTTCTTCAGTCACCAAATTTGTACATACCTGAACAGCAATAATTTGGCATTCAAACAAAATGGTTAATTATTACTGTTTCAGATCATATGTAATATAAAAATTGAAAACTGAAAATATTAATTATGTGAAAATATTTAGTATTTGAAAATATTTAGTATTTGAAAATATTTAGTATTTGCATTTATGAAATAATGTTTGTTCCGTATTTCTTCAGTCATCAAATTTGTACATATGTGAACACCAACAATTTCGCATTCAAACAAGATAGATAATTATTATTGTTTCAGATCATATATAATATTAAAATTGAAAACTAAAAATATTAATTATTTGAGAATATTCAGTATTTGCATTTATAAAATAATTTTTGTTTTAATTTGGTATTTGAAAATATTCCGTATTTGTGTTTATAAAATAATTTGTGTTCAATATTTCTTCAGTCGTCAAATTTGTACATACGTGAACACAAGTAATTTCGCATTCAAACAAGATAAATAATTATTACTGCTTCAGATCATATGTAATATAAAAATTTAAATCTGGAAATATTTATAATTTCAAAATATTTATTATTTGAAAATATTCGGTATTTCATTTATAAAATAATTTTTGTTCCATATTTCTTCAGTCATCAAATTTGCACATACATGAACAGTAATAATTTCGCATTCAAACAACATGGACAATTATTACTGTTTCAGATCATATGTAATATAAAAATTGAAAACTGAAAATATTAATTATTTGGAAATATTTTGTGCTTGAAAATATTTAGTATTTGCATTTATAAAATAATTTTTGTTCGACATTTCTTCAGTCATCAAATTTTTACATACGTGAACACAAATAATTTCGCATTCAAACAAGATAGATAATTATTATTGTTTCAGATCATATGTAATATAAAGAGCCTGTCTCGAGTCGTTTGCAATGTTGAGAACAATCACACAGTCAGTGAGTCAGCTTGTCATGCCTGAGAGCCTGTCTGGAGGCGTTTGCAATGTTGCAAACAATCCATTATCACTGTGTCTGTCATGCCTGAGAGCCTGTCTCGAGTCGTTTGCAATGTTGAGAACAATCACAGAGTCAGTGACTCAGCTTGTCATGCCTGAGAGCCTGTCTCGAGGTGCTTGCAATTTTGCAAACAATCCATCATCAATATGTCTGTCATGTCTGAGGGCCTGTCTCGAGTCGTTTGCAATGTTGAATACAATCCATCGCCAATATGTCTGTCATGCCTGAGAGCCTGTCTCGAGACGTTTGCAATGTTGAGAACAATCACGCATTCACTGAGTCAGCTTGTCATGCCTGAGAGCCTGTCTCGAGGCGCTCGCAATGTTGCAAACAATCCAGCAGCAGTATGGTTGTCATGCTTGAGACCCTGTCTCGAGACGTTTGAAATGTTGAGAAAAATCGCACAGCAAACTTCGTATCTTTGCACTACGTTCCTTCTTTTTAGTTTCAATTTCTGTTGCTAAAGCGTTTCTGTCTCATCATCGATATTCCAAAGATTAAAAATATTGCTACGAACTCCAAGAAATTTCAAACCCTTGAAAGCCCACAAAAATTAAATATTCAGAATTTAAGAATCCGCACCTGTATAGTTTTAAATTCACATTATACGAATAATTTAACGATTAGGTGTTATATTTTTTAAAGTTTTTACCTTAAAAATTGAATTTCAAATGTACAGTGTCGAAGAACAAAATGTCAAATCTGGTAGACATGTCAATCCAAACAACCGACACTTTGCGAATGGTTCAAATTGCATACTTGAATCTAAAAGCTTCAAAGCTGAACTTTATAGTGCACAAAAGTACGCAAGCTACGAGAATTGCACATAAAAATTGTTCAGAATTTCACGTCATGTAACTATAATGACATTTAAAGTAATGGAATACATTTTTGCACTAAGAGTTAACAAGATTCTGACAGTATGTAAAATCTGACGAAAATGAGATAAAAAATAAACCTCTACGTGAATTTTTATTCCCTACAACTCATGCGATATTTTATTAGCGTAATTTATTTCAAGCTCAGTCTATTTTGAACTCGATTTTCAAAAGGCACAGAAAATGCCATTCCATATACGTAAGATATCTTCGCTTTTATCGCTTTTAAAATTTGGAATATAGGAAATGAAACAATAAATTGCGTTTCTATATTTAGTTTAATTCATAATTTTGAAAAAAATTATCCGAGTAAAAAAGAAATGAGTAAAATTAATTTCAGTTTTTTTTGGTGCTCACTACGTAATTCTTCGCGCGGACGAGGTTCAAATAGCACAAAAAGTGCCCGGAATTCGTGTCTATTCCCTTATAGGGTCCATTTACATATACAATTAATCAAATGAAACAGTTTAAAGGTCGATTTTGTGAAACATATTGACCAAGCGAAATAAAATCAGCAATAAAATCCGAAATTATCCGCGCATACGAGGTTCAAGTCGCACAAAAGGTGCCCGGCAATCGTGTCCATTCCCTTATGGGGCCCATTTCCACATACAATAATGAAATGTGACAATTTAAAGGTCGATATGATGAAATACATTGACCACGCGAAATAAGATCAACAATAAAATCCGAAATTATCCGCGCGGAAGACGTTCAAATCGCACAACAGGTGCCCGGTAATCGTGTCAATTCCGTTATAGGGTCCATTTTCATACACAATTAATAAAATGTGACAGTTTAAATGTCGATTTTATGAAATATATTGACCACGCGAAATAAGATCAACAATACAATCCGAAATTCTTCGCGCGGACGAGGTTCAAATAGCACAAAAAGTGCCCGGAATTCGTGTCTATTCCCTTATAGGGTCCATTTTCATATACAGTGAATCAAATGTGACAGTTTAAATGTCGATTTTGTGAAATATATTGACCAAGCGAAATAAGATCAACAATAAAATCCGCAATTATCTGCGCGGACGACGTTCAAATCACACAGAAGGTGCCCGGAAATCGTGTCAATTCCGTTATGGGGTCCATTTTCATACACAATTAATAAAATGTGACAGTTTAGAGGTCGATTTGATGAAATACATTGACCACGCGAAATAAGATCAACAATAAAATCCGAAATTATAAGCGAGGACGAGGTTCAAATCGCAAAAAAGGCGCCCGGAAATCGTGTCTATTCCCTTATAGGGTCCATTTTCATATACTATTAATCAAATGTGAACGCTTAAAGGTCAATTTTATGAAATATATTGACCACGCGAAATAAGATCAACAATAAAATCCGAAAATATCAGCGCGGACCACGTTCAAATTGCACAAAAGGTGCCCGGAAATCGTGTCTATTCCCTTATAGGGCCCATTTCATCATACAATAATGAAATGTGATAATTTAAAGGTCGATATGATGAAATATATTGACCAAGCGAAATAAGATCAATGATAAAATCCGAAATTATCTGTGCGCACGAGGCTCAAATCGCACAAAATGTACCCGGAAGTCGTGTCTATTCCCTTATAGGGTCCATTTTCATATACAATTAATGAAATGTGACAGTATAAAAGTCGATATGATGAAATATATTGACCAAGCGAAATAAGATCAACAATAAAATCCGAAATTATCCGCGCGGACGAGGTTGCTGAAATTTTACCGCGATTTCGCTGAGAGCGAGTGCAATTTTTAAGATTAGCACCTGCTCCCGGCGGAATCCTGCGTTTGTCCTTATGACAAACTTTTAACTATATTTAAAAGTTTGCCACAAGGACAACCGCAGGATTTCGCTGGGAGCAGGTGCTTCCGCAAGACGAAATCACAACAACAGGCCGGCGAAACCCGCATGTGTCTTGAAGACACGAAGCGACCCAAAGATGACAGCTTTCTGTATCCATCTCGCAAGTGCATTGGCATCGTTTTGGCACGCAGGTATGGCTTTCAAGTTACGAATCAGTGATAGTGTTGCACCTCCGAGAGCACTGATCACAATGACAATTACTTAAACCGAATACTTAGGGTACAGTCGTAGCAGCTCCTTTTTAAGGTCTTGATACTTCTCCATCTTTTCCTTCTCCTTGGCAGTGACGTTGTGGTCGGCCGGTGCCAAGAATTCGATCACGAATATAGTATGTAATCTAGGTACTCAGCGTGTGCATGACCCGCTCTGCACCTATCGCATGCGAAAATGAAACCCTCTGTACCTGAATTAAGTCCTGATTATCTAAAAAAAGCAAAAGTTTGCTCTTTCGACAAGTACTGATCTTCTACATTTTTCGTTACAGGATCTTTACCATTTGCAACAATGTAAGCTGTATTCATGCTAATTCGGTTATGAAGACTCTTATACATATGCAGAACCTTAGACGTGGCGATATCATGGGCTGTAAGCTCGTTCTTCGCCCATTGAACCACATTAAACGACTAGAGTAGAGTAGATCCGGGACGGCAAGCATGTCAGTCGCAGAGACTCCTTCACTGATTTTACGTCCTGAATGCGGCTTTGAGGCACGCTCAGGAATGTATAGGTCTCTCCAATGTCAAGATGTCTATTAACATTTATATTCACAAGCTCAGGGTCCTCGGGAACGCCAGTAATATTTCCTTTTTTTAGATTAATATTGGTACATTTGTCCAATCCAAAGTCCATACCAATCTCTCCTAGTTGAAGTTTGCTTGCACCAGAAGCATAGATCTTCAGGTCAACCATGTAAAATACATGAGTAAACTTCTGCTCGCGATGATTAGTGTCGCCGTAGAGGTGTCCAGGAGAATTGCGTAGTACGAGGCATAGAGGTAGAAGTGTGATGCAAAAGAGCAGGGGGCTCATGGAATCGCTCTGAAAGACGCCCTTCTGAAAGGTGACGTTGTTCGTTGTCACACAATAATTTCTAGATGAAATAGTAAATCTAGTTTTTCAAAGAGGCATCAATCTCTTTATGCATCTCACTATGTGTGGATGTACCTTCAAGCTTTCCAACAGACAGATGATAAGGAGCGCCTACTCAACCGCAGCCAGAACAAGCCGGCAACAGAGAAAGAGAGGCGACACTGAGACCAACCGCGAGCAGGTATCCAACAGAGTAAGAGCGATGCTTCAAGATCCGGAGAAACATCAACATTTAGGTTTCTCTCAAGCTCAAAGATCTGGCCCAAAGATCTGGCTATTAATTGTGGTATGTATAATGCAGCGAGAGCTTTGCCAGAAGCAAACCATAAAACAAAACCAACGGTGGATCATAAGACCAAAAGACGAATGCATCAACTCAGCACAAAGACAGGCTGAGCAAGACAGTACGCATCCAGCATTCAGTGTGTGACTAACTACATAATATCTGGCAGGACATTCACTGCCAAATTTAGACAGGATACAAGTACTATTTAACGCTAGGAGAAGTCTAGAGTGGACAGAGGTGGTTCAGAGAAAGTCAACAGTTTTCGTCTGACCCATCTCGACTCTTCCAAGACCCTCCAGTTACTTTCGTCCACCCGCCCAAACCACAGGAGGTGAAGGCTTTTTGGAGAGGAGTCTACGAAGTCCAGCATCCACTGAAAAAAAACTCATCGAATATAAATAGCTTCAAGGAGCTGTGCAGTGCCCTCATAACACCTGAGCAGGAATGTCGACCTATAACTAGCGAGATGGTAAAAAAAGTATTAAGAGGCATGAAGAACTATTCCGCTCTGGGACCAGATGGTATCAAGACCTTTTGGTTGAAGAGCCTATTCTGGAGTGGTTGGTTGAAGGCCGCACAGTGCTCCTGCCGAAGGCGGGCAACTTAGCTGACCCTAAGAATTACAGGCCAATAACTTGTCTGAACACACTGCATAAAATCTTCACAGCTGTCCTAAATGATTGTCTTGTTCGGACAATTGGACCTGTGTGGCGAGAGATGTACGAACAACGCAGCTCAAACAAAGGCGTAGCAGGATGTCGGGAAACCCAGGTCTTCGATAGATGTTTCTGTGAAGACGCAGCATTCTATCAGCGTTACCTATCGATGGTCTGAATTGATTACCGGAAAACTTTCGATTCAACCTCCCACAGCCTTATCATCTGTCTGTTGGAAAGCTTGAAGGTGCATCCACACATCGTGAGTTGCATAAAGAGATTAATGCCGCTTTGGCAAACCAGATTTACTATCTCATCTGGAAAACATTGTGTGATCACTCATAGTATCACCTTTCAGAGAGGTGTGTTTCGGGGCGACACCATAAGCTCTCTCCTCTTTTTCCTCACATTATTACCACTATCTCTCGCACTTCGCCATTCCGAAGGGTACCTCTGCGGTAAACCTCGAAATCGAAAGCATAAGGTCACTCATGTATTTTACATGGATGATGATTCATAATACAGACATAAAGAAGATCAAAATACAGAACACATAATGAAAAAACAAAATAGAGCGCCGAAAAAGAATGGGGAGCTCGCGTGACAATAACAAACCCGCACGTGCCGTCCGCTTTCGATGTATATAAAATGAAAGAAATACATGTAGCAAATTTTTCTAAGAAATTCAGATATTTCGAAGAAAGTATAATTTTTTAATTACAGATAGTCCAAAAAGTATGAGCAATAAAAATGTGAAAATACTTAACTTGCCTTCTTTTTTGGCAAGTGCATGCTTGTTAATTTTTAAAATAAATATTAGACTACAGCCAGGTTAATACTCACCTAAAAAACTTCGAAATGTCAGTGAATTTTCTTGTGCAGGAAATGTCAGGGAAAAGTTAGGGAATTTTTTCGAGCGAGCTGATATTTATTTGAAAAAACCTTTATTAAAAAAGTAAAGTTCTGTAGCAAATCTTACAAGAAATAAAATGAGCCAAAAAAGCTTGAGATTAAATCAGAATTACAATTCTTCCTGAAAAATCTTCTAAATAACTCTTCGCGAGTTAACAAATTCGATCTGCAATATTTTTTTTCCAAATTTTACCTAAAGTACTTTTCCAACAGTAGTTTTCAATACTGCTAAAACTAAAAAAACGTACTTTATGTTAAAAACTAAAGTATGTTCTGTTGGGTTCTCTTTGCAAAAAGATTATTTGTTTAGAAAATCTCATCTGCGTGGTACCAAGGGGTTGATTTTTAATGTTAAGGGTTGGAGCCCAAAAATCAGGGTGGGTATTTTCGAGGAGCCCAAAAATCAGAGACTATTCAAACTATAACATTCCACAAGATATTATTTTCTAAGCAAGTCACATCTGCGTGTTACCAAGGGGTATATTTTTAATGTTAAGGGTTGAAGCCCAAAGATCGGTGTGGGTATTTTCGAGGAGATTAAAACCAGAGACTCTACCCACACTATAGAATTCCAGAAAAGATTATTTTTTGAGAAAGTCTCATCTGCGTGATACCAAGGGGTTGATTTTTAATGTTAAGGGTTGGAGCCCAAAAATCAGAGTGGGTATTTTCGAGGAGCCCAAAAATCAGGGACTCTATCCACACTATAGAATTCCTGTAAAGATTATTTGTTCAGAAAGTCTCATCTGCGTGGTAACAAGGGGTTGATTTTTAATGTTAAGGGATGGAGCCCGAAAATTGAAGTGGGTATTTTCGAGAAGCCCATAAATCAGAGACTCTATCCACACTATAGAATTCCAGAAAAGATTATTTGTTGAGAAAGTCACATGTGCGTGTTACCAAGGGGTTGATTTTTAATGTCAAGGGTTGGAGCCCGAAAATTGGAGTAGTTTGACCGTAAAATTAAATTTTTGATTTTTCATTATTATTTGTGTAATAAAAATGTGAATTTTCGATTTTTCAAGAAAATTCAAAAAGTCGTTATGATAATCTTGTAGGGCGAGCAAAAAGAAACCTTTTTCTCATCATGAACTTTTTTTCGTAGCGTGCGTTGTTTGGCTGAAAATGTTAGTTTTCGTTTCTCTTTATGGATTTTGAAAATGCTGTAAATCTGAAAATTTTTATTTTATCGAAAAATGTCATTATAATAAATTGTTTGAATTTTTGAGTACTATGAACAGCCGTACATATAGTTTTAAAATTTTGAAACAACATGGTCTCAAAATTTTTCAAAATGCTCTAACTTTTCGTATTCTTATCAAAAATGGCTGGCTCACGAACTTGACCTTTAGTTTAGGAGACTTAAAGAGTATAGCAAAGTAAAATCGAATCGATCAATTCCTTCGAAAGTTATCGTGCTATCAAACTAAAAATCTACAGACAAACAGACTAACAGACAGACACATTCGTAAAAACCTGTTTTTTGGATTCATGGGTTTTCAAAACGTGGACATTCGACAAAAACCGGTGGGGTCAAATTTTACACAAATCTAATACCTTCTCTAGATGAGAGTGTAAAAACTAAGGAACGTTTATGTAATAATAAATTTTCAGATACAAAGTTTTAATTATTATTTTTTTGAAATTGTAAGAATTTATTAGTACATAAACGTTCCTTAGTCCCTTTTCTTCATTTTCCCAAACTTTAAGCACATTTTCACATTCCGTGTGGAATTAAGAAAATGAAAACTCCCTAAATATGACCCAAAAATAAAAATAAACTATATTTTTACGTATTATTGTAAATTTTTAGCATTTTTGCCATCTTTTTTCAATACAAATAATAACAGGAGTCCGTATTTTGTGATTGAAATATAATAGTTGGTCATAATTGGGAGTAGTTCATTTTTTTAAAAACATGATGTAATTATTCAAACAATTAATCATTGTTTATTTTAAAAATAAAAACCCGGAATATGCTCATAAAACGCCTCAGTATTTAAGAGATCAGGTATCCTTTTTTCGCAAAAACGGATATAAAGCTCTTTATCGGCAAGAAGAAGAGCAGCATCCTCAAGCGAACATAAAACCCGTTCCAGCAAGACCACCTTCACAGATAGCCGATTATGTCAACATGAGAAGCAGGAGATCTATCCACCAAAAAGGCTTTCTCAGGATGGACAAATTATCTGAAGCTAATAATGCTCTCCCCGATTTACTCCCCGAAGATGTGAATCTCTGGAATCTGAACTGTGTAGTTTACAAGAAGGCGGTGTCCCTGCTTAGCGACAATAGACTATTAGTTCGTTCTAGCTATATGTCCGAAGATGGAAATCCATATTCAAAGGATTTTTCGAGTGAGAGTGGAGGGGATAAAATTATTGTTTAAAAAGGAAGTTTATAAATTTTTAAAATTTTTCTGCATTCTGTAATATTCGAGGAAAGATATCTGGTTGTCATTTGTGACAAATTAATGTTCTCATATTTTTTAAACAAGTAAAGAATGTTATAAACAATATAATTGTTAAAATAATAATTTTTTTTCCGTGATTCAAAAATCTCCTAGGGATATGACCAAGACGCATCCAACGATACCTTTAGATTTTTTTCCGGACTATTAGTTCGTTCTCGCTATATATCCGAAGATGGAAATCCACATTCCAAGGCTTTTTCATGTGAGAGTGGAGGGCGTAAAATTGTTGTTTCAAATGGAAGTTTATAAATTTTTAACATTTTTCTGCATTCTGTAATATTCGAGGAACGATATCTGGTTGTCATTGTTCTACTATTCTTTAAAAAAAAAAAAATGTTATAAACAATATAATTGTTTAAATAATGAATTTTTTTTGTTATTCAAAAATCTCCTAGAGATATGACCAAGTCGCATCCAACGATACTTTTAGATTTTTTTCCGGACTATTAGTTCATTCTAGCTATATGTCCGAAGATGGAAATCCATATTCAAAAGATTTTTCGAGTGAGAGTGGAGGGTTAAAATTATTGTTTAAAAAGGAAGTTTATAAATTTTAAAAATTTTTCTGCATTCTGTAATATTCGCGGAACAATATCTGGTTGTCGTTTGTGACAAATTATTGTTCTCCTATTTTTTAAACAAATAAAGAATGTTATAAACAATATAATTGATTAAATAATAAATTTTTTCCGTGATTCAAAAATCTCCTAGAGATATGACCAAGACGCATCCAACGATACCTTTACATTTTTTTCAGGACTATTAGTTCGTTCTAGCTATATATCCGAAGATGGAAATCCATATTCAAAGGATTTTTCGAGTGAGAGTGGAGGGGGTAAAATTGTTGTTTATAATGGCAGTTTATATATTTTAAAAATTTTTCGGCATTCTGTAATATTCAAGGAACAATATCTGGTTGTCATTTGTGACAAATTATTGTTCTCCTATTTTTTAAACAAATAAAAAATGTAATAAACAATATAATTGTTTAAATAATAAATTTTTTTTCGTGATTCAAAAACATCCTAGAGATATGACCAAGTCGCATCCAGCGATACCTTTAGATTTTTTTCCGGACTATTAGTTCGTTCTCGCTATATGTCCGAAGATGGAAATCCATATTCAAAGGATTTTTCGAGTGAGAGTGGAGGGGGTAAAATTATTGTTTAAAAACACGAAGAAGTGGGCAAAGGAGCGTTTCTGTATAAAGCAGCGGAGGAGGCTGCTGAAACACTCGGCCTTGACTTTAATATCAGGGATGAGCAAAATGCATCGAATCTTATCCATCTCGAGTACTCACTCCTGAAGGCCCGGATTAAGAGCGCACAGGAGAAAAACTTCTGCGAAAAGTTCCTCGACAAGAAGATGCACGGCATTTTCCACAGAAATGTGGAGGATCTGTCGATGTCGTATGAGGTAACATTTGCTTTTCTTAAATAATCAGCCCAAATACTGCTCCGCTAAACGCTTCTAGGGAAATAAAGTCAATTTTCGTGAATGATGAGTGTCGAATATACTGGAAATTCACATTCTTGACAATTTTTTCTGTTGCGCACTCAAGGCCTGACATAGTTCTTCTTGACTTCGAGAAACAAACCATGTTCGTTATCGAATTTTCGGCACAAGCTGACAAAAACATCACAGCCAAGGAGAATGAAAAGAAAGAGAGGTATAAAGACCTTATGATGGAGTTGCGACGGTTACACCCGGAATATTATGTTGAGCTAATCGTCCTGATCATCAGCGCTCTTGGAGGTGCTAAAGTTTCACTGGTTAATAGCCTGAAAAGCATCCCTGCGCGTCAAGGAAATGCTGATACACTTGCGGGGAAAATGTAGAAGGCGGTCGTCTTTGGGTCGCTTCGTGTCCTCAGGATACACGAGAATTTGCTGGATCATCATATTGAATTCGTCGCAGACTAGCCACCCATCTCACCGTTGTTAACGTGGTTACAGCTGAAATTTTTCCGCGATTTCGCTGAGAGCGGGTGCATTTTTTAAGATGTGCACCTGCTCCCAGCGAAATCCTGCGGTTTTCCTTATGAAAAACTTTTGACAATAATTAAAAAATAAGGTTAACAACCACCGCAGGGTCCCACTGGGCGCAACTGCCATCTAAAAGTGACACCAGCTCCCAGTAGGACAGCGGTAAATCGCACTCATGGCCACGTCTCACAACCGTAAGATGGGTAGTCACAGGACACGACGAAATCACAACGACAGGCCGGCAAAACCCTCGTGTATTTTGAGGAAACGAAGCAACCCAAGGATTACAGCTTTCTGCATCCATCTCGCAGGTGCCGTGGTATATTTTACTGTTACTGTTACCAAATATTTTAGGCACAGTCGTTGCAGCTCCCTTTCAAGGTCTTGATACCTTTCCTCCTTTTATTTCTCCTTGGCAGTGATATTGTATTCGGAAGGTGCCGAGAATTCGATCAGGAATATAGTTCGTTTCTCGAAGTCTTGGAGAACAATGTCAGGCCTCGAGTGTGCAACGGAGACTGCTGTCCGAAAATTTGAAAATTAATTTCTTAATTGAAAATTAATTTTTAACTGCAAATTTAACTATTCGATTTTCGGTTAAAAATTGATCCTTTTCAGTTGAAAATTCAACTATTTGGTCTACACATTTATTTTTCCAGTTAAAGATTCATCATTTTAGTTTAAAATGAATTTCTTTGCTTCAAAAATTAACTATTTATTGAAAATTATCATTTTTTTCTCTGGGCTAAAAATTAAACTTTTAACTGAGAATATATATAATACCTGTTCAATTTTTGGTTGAAAATTTATCTTTTTTGATAGAAAATTCATTTTCTTGGTTCAAAATTCATCTTTTAGTTTAAAATTCAACTGTTTGGTTAAAATTAATTGTTTTGTTTAAAGATTTATTATTTTGGTTGGTCATCAATTTTTTTGGTTGCAAATTTCACTTTTTTGTTGAATATATTTTTTTAAATTCATTTTTACAATTGAAAATTTAGCTATTCCATTTTTAGTTGAAAATTTATCTTTTTTATTTGAAAATTAAACTATTTGGTTCAAAGTTCATGTATTTTGTTGAAGATTCGTTTTTTTTTTGGTAGCTCAGTACTCTTCTTACTTAAAAATTCATATTTTTATACAAAATTCAACTATTGGTTGAAAATGAGTCTTTTTTGTTTGAAAATTATTTTTTTAAGCAAAAATGTAACTTTTTTATTTTAGGTTGAAATTTCGTATTTTATGGTAAAAAATTAATCTTTCTAGTTGAGAATTAAAACGTTTGGTTGAAAATTCATTTTCTCGTTAAGCATTTATCATTTTAGTTGGAAATTCATTCCCTGAGTTACTTTTTCGTAAATTCATTTTTACAACTGAAAATTCGTATTTTTTGGTTGCTCAGTAATTTTTTCGGTTGAAAATTCACCTTTTTATAAAAAATTCAACTATTTGGTTACAAATTAGCTGTTTTTTTTTGTTTGAAAATTAATTTTTGAGCAAAAATGTAACTATTTCATTTTAGGTTAAAATATGGTCTTTTCTGATAACAAATTAATCTTCCTAGTTGGAAATTGAAACATTTGGTTAAAAATTCATTTTGTCCGTTGAGGATTTATCATTTTAGCTGGAAGTTCATTTTATTAGTTACAAATCCACCTATTTTATTCCAAAAATGTATTGTTGAAAATTAGTTGTTGTATCTGAAAATTGAACTATTCTATTTTCAAATGAAAATTTATCTTTTTTAGTTTAAAACTAATTTTTGTAACCGAAAATGGAACTATTTCATTTTTGTTTGAAAATTTATCTTTTGTAGTTAAAAATTGAACTAAATTCTTGTAATTTGTTAAACATTCGTATCTTTTGTAGAAACGTGATCTTCTCCTAGAAAATGGATTGATTTTTCACGAAATAGTTGAATTTTCAACCAAACCATTTTTAACTAAACTCAAGAATCTTAAGCATGGAAAATGCATTTTTTACAAAATAGTTAAGCTTTTAACCGAGCAGTTAAATTTTCAACTAAAAAGATCAATTTGCAACATAAAATGAAATAATTGAGTTTTTAGTTAAAACAATAAATTTTCAACAAAAAAACAAAATTTTCAAAGAAAAATATGAATTTTTAAGCATGAAGATTTATTTTTTTACCAGAAAAGACGATTTTTTTAAAAGGATAAATTTCAACCCAGTGATGTAATTTTGCAACTAAGAAAGATTCAATCAAAAATGGAATATTTAAATTTTCAGTTAAAAAAATTAATTTCTTAAGAAATGAATGTTCAACCAAATAGTTAAATTCCTCAAAAAATAATTCAATATGTAACTAAAAATATGATTTTTGCAGTAAAAAGATTATTCTAATATCAAAAAAGATGAATTTTTAACAAAATACATGAATTTTTAAACAAATAGTCGAATTCTCAACTCAAAACGATCATTTTGCAATAAAAAGTGTAATAAAGTGTAATAAAGTGTAAGTAATCTTCAATTAAAAAAAAAATTAATTTTAAAGTATAAAAAAAAGGAATCTTAAATTAGTTAAATTCTTCATCAAAATAGTTCAACTTAAAACAAAAAATATGAATTCACAAGCAAGAAGATTAATTTCAACCAAAAAG